>CAKOGZ010000076.1:0-219881 GCA_934045905.1 Leuctra nigra | reverse complement strand
ATATTTGACGACGACACGTATCAATATGCTCAACAAAGCTCGGGGTATCCATTGTGTGCTGTAATGGATATGGAGGGAAGTAACGGAGAGCCAATGAAGGAGAAATATTTTCGTGAATCTCTCATCATCAATCCAAACGTTCTCACGACAAACTGTGACGACAGGGGCACTACGAACGGTGTGATTATAAACACCAAGCCCAATGCGAAGAACCCCGAAATCGATGACATCACCGTATATCTAGTTTCCCAACCCGGGGGCTATCAAGAGTTCAACATGGACCATATTCAACATACCCCATTCCCACCGTTATACGCCAACTCTCACTCCCGGGCGAGTCGGATCTACGACGATACACAGTTCAAACCTACAGTACCTACGTCAGAGCTACCTACGTCAGAGCAGTACGGTGCAGCAACACGCCAACTGCGGGATACGCCGATAGGATTAAAACGTAGAGGGGAATTTAACGATACTATGGTCCAAGCGAAACGATTTGCTTCCTAGGGTACCTACGTCAGAGGAGTACCTACGTCAGAGCTACAGTACGTCAGACGGTTCGTAGTACCTACGTCAGAGCAGTACGTCAGACGGTTCGTAGTACCTACGTCAGAGCTACAGCCAATACTGGGATTACACAAGGTACTACGTCAGACACAGGTCATAAGGAACGCGCGTGATTTGAATATCCCAAGTGTGAGACTTGTACCAAACATGAACGTGAATACCCCTAGTGCGCCTAACAAGAACGAGTTTTGGCACACCAACACTCACATCTTCCCCGACAAATGGGCTAAACTGAGGCCCGCTTTACTTCGGTATAATATTGGTAATCCAAACGATCTACCAACGTTTCTAATACCAAAACAAATTCCTCATCCCCTCATTGGTAACTGGATCATGCTCGAACCCACCCACGAATATCATTCAAGTGACGGGCAAGTGATACATATGAATCTAGAAGTTTTATCGAAATCGACAATGCGCGGTGGTTTTCCCTTGAAATGTAGTCAACCTTTGGACTATAGCAAGGGAATGTTACGTCGTACCAATAACCGCGCGCTTCCCGTGAAAGTGTTTACAAACGAGAATATCCTTGACGTTGTCAATATTACGAATGACATAATACCACAACTCGCGGAAAGTGTCTCTCTGTACACGTTTCTCGTTTTCATCGCTGCCATCACAGACCGGGGTATTAAATACTGGTCCCTGGGGTCTAACCAGTATGATCAGGTGTTGCGCTCGATCCAAGCGGACGAGTTGTCACGGTTCAGTACGAGTCTCTTTGCCGGTATCGAATGCATACCCAAGGAACCCGTCATGTTTTCCATACTACAAGATGACGTAATCGAGTGTAACGGTGTCCTATACGAGATTGGACCTCACGAGACGGGCACTAGTAAGTGTTTATATTAAACAGATAACCCTCGTGGAGAGACAGTGACGTAGACAACAACCAACACGATGGACGTACAAACCGATCAATCAACGATGGACGTGGACGAACCCCAAGTAGAAGTTGAGGTGACGCGAGAGAGGGAAGACAAGACGACGAACATGAACAACAAACGTGTCCGAGATACGTGTGACGACGATGGGGACAGCATGAGTGAGGACGATGGGGACAGCATGAGTGACGACGAAGGGGAAAACGACGAAATAGCAGAGCTGTTGTCTCAAGTACGAAAGTTACAACGGGATCTGAGGGACCCGGACGAGAGGTACGAAGCTCTACGAAAAGCTAAAGCGGCGAGTTCATCACCGGGTTCAGCTAAAGCGACGTCATCGGGTACGTCAGCTAAAGCAACGTCATCGGGTACGTCAGCTAAAGCGACGAGTTCGGGTCCGGGTACGTCAGCGAGACCAGCTTCAACGGGTCCACCGCGACCAAAGGTGGCAAAACATGACGTAGACCTAGACTCCGATAGTGATTCCGATATTGAGGATGTGCTCGCTTTTATGAAACCTTTACTCAAGAAAAATGTGGAAAGGTCGGAGCGGGATGTTCAACTGGACTTGTTGCGGGACGAACATAGTAGCATCACACATCTACTTTTCGCATGTGGTGGTATCCTCGGATTAGCCGTGACGCTTCAATTTAGTCCCATGTTGATCATTCTCATCATCGTCACAATGTTCCTTGTTTTGAACATCACTTGGCAGCATCTTCGTGAGAAACGTCTTGCATCAATCTACGGTCGACCTCCTTGCGTGAAACCTGAACTGGTGAAAAGTAAACTTTGGGGTCTGTCTGTAAAACTGTAACGTTCCAGAGTAATAAATATCTGTGAAATACAATGTGTGTTATTTGTGTACCTCGTCATACCTTTGTCCTAGACCATACACAACCTCTCGTATATCAGCTCTAACACTGAATTATGCGTTGTGGGAATAAACCTACCGACTGTGACGTGGTACTATGTTATCATTCTCCCACGTCCACGTCACACGGTATAGACTGAGAAAGCCATCGCTTTCGTGTCCGTTGGAGCCATCGCTCGATCGCCGGCTTTCGTGGCAGTTTGAGATCGAAGCTACCGACTGTGACGTGGTATACACGCTAATATAGCCATTTGCCTCGTGTCAAAGACGGGTAAACTGATGTATGTGAGCAGCTATGCATTATCACGTATATTAACTTATACTCGCGCGATACGATTTAATAAAAAACACGTACTTATCTCGATAGATAACGAAATTTCTCGACTCTGTAATTTGCACGAGCGTTAGTAAATCTACGTGATAAGTTTAAACGGCTCGAGCGCTGTCGACCGGTTTTGTGTGAGACAGTCCCAACCCTCGTGTATGAGAGACAGTGACGTAGACAGTACCGTAGACGATAAGTCAAGATGGGCGAGTTTACACGTATCGACAGTGTGAGACGTTACTAACCCTCGTGTATGAGAGACAGTGACGTAGACAGTACCGACTGTGACGTAAAGATAAGTCAAGATGGCCGAGTTTACGGGTATCGATTTCGACTCGGCTCTGAGATACACAATGTCTCGTCTCCAACTCGTGTACATTAATCGGTATGGTCGAAAGAATGGCATCTACACCCGTACAGAATTACGTATATCGAGAGCGACGCAAAACGATTACCTCTACGAGCCAGACTTTGCTAACAGAGCGTTGGTGGTCGAGTGGGTTTTCACCGAGGAAGGTTGTAGTATGGTAGATTGTTTACCGTTTAGGAATACAGGTGACATGTGTACTCCGAGTAAAAAACCCGAGGTATGGAACCCTGGTCCCGACATTACGTTGACAAGTTGTGGTCCCTCGTGTTTCAATATGGGGGCTTTAGATGATCCCGACAAACCATCCGTGCAATCTTTTCACGTGCGCCCCTTTGGTGGCAAGTGCATGTTTATGGACTCGTCTATACTAGCGTTTTCCGCGATACCTAAATTACGTTCAGAGAAGGCTAAACCTGGCCTCACCAACGTCGCACCGTTTACCCTCGTGTATGAAGGCGGTGGGTATGGTATGCGATTCAATAAAGAGTACTGTGATTACTATAGCAAAACCTTTGACGGTATGAGATGTCGACAAAGCGTTTTTAGTTTAATTGCGTCGACAATTATTGGCTCGTATATGTATGCGATACTCGATCGCCTCACCGACGTTCTAATGGGTAAAAAGCCATACAAGATCCCACCAGCCGTCCCAACAACCGACCACCTGTTGGATTTGGATGAATGGCGCTCTAGGAAGGGACCGCTCAAACTCCCCATTGACTATGACATGGACGTTCAAGTGGATACGTCACACTCACTCGTCTTTGGGCCGATGCGAGAGGGTGGGGTACTGGAGCCGAGACAACCTCGCACCGATCGGTTTCTCTATTCGCGTGACGGAGACCTATACGTCACAGAACCGAGCATCGTTACACGTCACCGTAATGCGCCACAACCTGTATTCGACCTACCCGACCTATCCGAGATCGATATCACCCCCGAGAAGGTGCTCGAGTTTTTCAAAGCGCTATGCTCGACTGAAGTGTTGTCCGACCTTTTATTGGACTACGGCATCGACATGGCCATGGACGCGTTCTCTGAGCTTATGAAAAAACTTGCTAAAGAAGCGATTCCCATGCTCACCAAAAAACTATTGGAGAAGATTCGAATGGGTGTGAGTAAAAAACTCTTGTCGCTCGTCTTTAGACAATCGCTCAAGGTGACGTTCCAACGTCTCGCGGTTAGAATAGTGAGCAGGGTGTTGATCACCCTGGCTAAAATAGCGTCTCAAGTCGCGTCAGTGATTGGGATGATAGCCATTGTGGGAACGATTATGGATCTAATATCCATGTTTTGGGATCCCCTTGGGTTCGGTGAAGAGTTTGATCCAGAATCCTTGAGAGCTATGGGTCTCTTTTACCGTACAGAATACAATACGACGTTTAGCCAGGTTCTAGAGCTAACACCGGGTATGTTGGGGGTACTGACGGATACACCTACGTCAGAAGAAACCACATTCGAGATAGGTTTAACGTTTGACTATCTGTACGAGTATCTCTCGAGTCGCACCGTCAACTCTGAGGGCTCACGACTCGCATTCCATGATTATTTCACAGAGGACGAAATCGGTGTGGTCTGTATGGAGAGTGACGAGTATTACAGCGACTTTCTTGCGGTCCAGGTGAATCTCTTTCAACCCCAAACTGTTGCCGAGACCATCACCCCGATAGTGCGTCATAGAGTGACGTTGTTGATGGGATTATTAATTCTCGTGTGCTTTACACTATTTCTCTCATGGGTAAACATATTACCTCTGACGCTCATAGGAATGGCGGTCATCGCCCTCTCCGGTGGTGGACTCCTATATTTATCGATGATTGTTAAGTATGGATCGGAACCTGGGCAGGAGTCCCAATAACGTTGACTCTAGTGTCGCGAGTACGAGTGGTGCCAATAGCGTCGACGCTGGTGTCGCGAGTACGAGTGGTGGAGGTACGCGTAGAACCCTATTCAAAGCTTCAATACATCAAACTGAAAAGTCACGCCAAACGACAAAGAGTCGTAAAAAAACATATCAACGTATCCTCCGTAATATCGGCTATGAGGACGGTCCCGTCACACCTGAAATCAACGATCGGTTCTTTCGAGCATGTCGAAATACAAAGGGTGAAATGTATGCCTACTCGTACGTCAGACAGATTGTGGAACATATGCAACGCGACGGGTTTACCGGTTTCAAGATCCCGTACAACATGGAAAGGTATCTGAAAATCGCTCTCCCCACAGCCGGTCTCATATCGCAAGTGGACCTAGACCAGCTGTTCTCGTTTGTCATGTACGAAATTACAGACGGACGACGTAAACGTAGACCAAACTATTTACGAACATGTTGCGTCATTGCTATTATCCAAGTGACGGGTTTACGAGTGAGCGAAGCCGAAACCGTCACCATACCCCTACTCACAGCGGTGATTCAGTCGCCCAACGTACTCCCCACTATCAAAGTGAAAGGTAATCGCCTCGTCGAATTCAAGTACCTGGGTGGCGCGTCGGGTTTACACGTGTTATCTCAGGTGAGACAATGTATGATAAATAACCAGCTAGAGTCCCTCGTCACCACACACCGTATAGACACGGTGCTCAAAGCGCTACCTCATCCGTTTGTTCGCAACACTGGGGCTGGATTTCACTCTATCCGACGTAACATTGCCGCCAACGTGCAACAGTATCAAACGTCGACCGATTCTCAATTTGTACTCAATCATAAAGATCTCAAGACTACGCTACGTTACATACGTAGACCGGGTATTGACACTGTTCAACGGTTAGCCGATTTACCGATACCAAGATGGACTAGTGGTGACACAATAGAACCTGTACGTTTCGATCTCAATCGCAATCGGGAACCTCTTCGAGCGTCTGAAGGTGATCGCCTTCGAGTGTCTGATGGTGTAGGTGATCGCCTTCGAACGTCTGATGGTGTAGGTGGTCGAACTGACGCGGTTGGTGTTCGCCTTCGAGTGTCTGATGGTGTAGGTGATCGCCTTCGAGTGTCTGATGGTGATCGAACTGACGCGGTTGGTGTTCGCCTTCGACCGTATGACACGGTAGCTCCATATGGCGCTATCCCAAGAATTATTTCGAATAGCGTTAGCCGAACCGAGTATCGCCCACCTACTCCCGGACCAAGTATCGGCGATGACGATCGAGAATATCAACGCGGGGTGGATCTCGGCACCTTGTGGGAAGAAGAAAGCGAACTATAAAACTGTACTCGCAAACATCCACGCACATCTATCGAATCTAGCTACGGACCACGTGATCCAATACACGGCGATGTATAACTTTCCCGATTGGACTACCCTGATGGAAAACTGGAACATGGAACATTCGACTTCTCTCTCGGCGCTCATTCTCAGCAAATGTATACGGAAAGAGCTACCTGAATACTATCAGACGGGTGTGAAGATCCTCATTGACCGCATGAGACTTGCGTTTCCTAAACATCGTACATTGTTGGCAATTGAAATACTCGGTACGCGGTATTTCACGCTTGATGATCTAGACATGAGCCTCGAATACGCAAAGGTGTATTGTGACGTACAACTTCAATCGCTCGCTATAGGGATTCAGGATGGTGAAAGCTCTCGTTGGGTTTCAAAAATGTTCACCTTTACATAGTGTTGTATAACGTATTTAATCACAGTAAAAGCAACTCGCTCATGAGTTAGTACACAGGTTACTACATGTTATGGTATGCAGAGATGTAACAAATGTATATGACATGATAATGTATGACGGTTGATAATAAACTATACAAGCCTATTATATTTGTCTTCTATATTACGTTTCAGTTGAGCCACGCTATCATCCTCACTCTCACTTCCCGTCTCATACTCATACTCGTCATCATCGTCATCGTCATCGTCCTCCTCAGTTCCTTGTGAGTTGGGTGCAATATCTTGCATGGAGCACTGTTGGTTAGGATCCGATTGTGACGTGTACTTCGCTTCTCGATCATCGTCATATTGTGACGTAGCTAGGTCTCGATCCTCATCCGACGTGTACGTTTCCAACAAACGTTTCGCTAGGTCTCGATCCTCATCCGAATGTGACGTGTATGTTTCCAACATACGTGTCGCTAGGTCTTTGTCGAGTTCATCTTGGTTAAACTCGTCCAAGAGCTCGGACATGGACCGAGTAGCAAATACACTGGGACGGGGTGTTGTAGGTTCCCTGGGTTCAGTCTCTGTGACGTATCTAGGCTCTGTGACGTATCCCTCGTTCTGTGTTGCATACGAGTGATCGTGTGTGACACTCTGTGTGAAAAGATTTCGACTCCCTGCAGCAAACCGATCTCTTGGAGATGTCTCGTCTCCAAGTGTGGGTGATGACGTATCCTCCTGTGTCTCTTCGTATATCGTAGCGAGGTTTGAAAACACTGTGGTGACGCTTGATTGTGACGTAGAGGTGGTGACGCCTGAATGCGACGTAGGGTCCACACTGTCGGCTCGCGCGAGGGTTTCATCGCTCTCGAACTTCCCACTCTCTGGGAGAGGCTCAGTACTCAAGTTCTCACAAGACTCTAGTTTGTCGGTCTCCATAGAATCGGTATACTCTGACGTAGGTACCTCTGACGTGCGAAGCTCTGACGTACGATCCTCTGACGTAGGTACCTCTGACGTACGAAGCTCTGACGTACGATCCTCTGACGTAGGTACCTCTGTACGAAGCTCTGATGTACGATCCTCTGACGTAGGTTTAGGTTCTGACCCAACACGTAACGACGATAGACCACCGGTGTAGACAGGTGTTTGGATGACGGGTGTCGGTTGTAAGACACGGTTCAAGTTGGCAATGGGCTCGTGGAACCGAGTCTGTACAACGCTCACTGCCATGCTCGTAAATAGATCACCACCCATAGTTTGGAGGGCTAGCAAGTATGGGTTTCTATAACTTAGGTCTTGTTTAACGTTTGCTAGACGGCATATATTGTTATACTCCTCGCTACCCACAGGTATATCTGGATTGTAAGCCGTTATTGTTTCCTTCATTAGATCAAGAACCTTGTTGTTGGTTTTAGCGTTTACTCGGTCTAACACGAACAGGGATAGGAACTTTACAATCATTTTAGATCCAACAATATTGCGGGTGGTCTTTGTTCGATAACTTGAATACGAAGCTAGGGTGAGCATCTTGTTGAACGGGGGATATTTAGCTACACCCTCCGACACAATGACTTGTTGATACAAATCAGACATCTCTTGGTAAAGGGGTAAAGCGACATCTTGTGTATTGACTCCTCGCAGAAGATCGTACGCGCGTTGGATGAGATCCATCCTTATGGTGTGTTCCAGTCTATGTAACGCTAATAGAGTGTGTGACGTAGCTAGTTTATAGCTTCAACACACCTATACAGCCACACACAACACATCCACACAACGCAACCTGACGTAACCACAGCTCGACACAGTATGACGTAGCTTCACACACAGTATGACGTAGGGAACGGTAGACGGGTGAGAAATAATGATCATGGGTTGAGTAACAAGAATTTATTATTTGGTTACATTACTACACAACATTAATTGTCAAGTACACAGGTACACCAGTAACGATGTTAACAACTCGCTATTCATGTCCATCTACCGATCTTCAGTCGGCACGTGTAGAACTTGGTCGGGGTACGCTTCCTTGAATCCATCCACAAAAGCTATAAAGTATGCTTGCATGATGAGTTTTCGTGACGAGTATCCCCCACCCAATGCGAGCTTCCACAGATGCTCTGGATAAAACTCAGTTTCCATCATCCATGCAACTCCATTGGGATTTTTAAACATGTGCTCCACGTCCCGCCGTATAATCGCTCGTTCGACAAGAGTGTGTGAAACAGCAAGGCGTGTACATACATCGTACAGTTTCTGAAAGTTGTAGGTAAAGTCAATCTCTTGGTTAGACGAACGAACATTAATCCTTCGTCGTCGGGTATACGTCACGTAAAGGTTTGTCGTTGGATCGAACGACGGTAGATTACAGTTGGTCGCTTCATTTTGAAGTCTCCACTCCCCATTGTCTGGATCTATGTTGTCCTCATAAACGAAGTCCCGTACGTTTGGCATCTTGGAATAATACGTCAGAGGTGGTCCAGAAAGGTGGTAGCTCGACGACGATGTTGGTATTACAAAACACGTAGAGATTCTTACCCGTGCGTATAAACGGTCGACGTTTCCCCCGACACGCTCGACGCCCGGCGAGAATGGATATGTTACGTTCGGAGTCGATCTCTATACCGTTACCAGGTCTCAGGTTGGCGGCTTTATTCAATAGCGCCAACGTCACTTTAGTGGGCGTGAATGTTTGCGCGATAAACGTCACAGTATCTTTACTCTCGTTCACCTCGGCTCGTTGTATCAGCTGCGTGTCCAAGTAAAATATGAGGCTTGCGATAACCTGGCGCGGGTGTATGTGCTCATCGAACGTTGTATAGTGATAGACCTGCATAGGGCCCTGGTTGAGACGTATCTCTAAAACACCCATTGCTCTGACGACTTTGACGTGGTACCTTTGACGTAATTAGGTACTACTAACCGAGTGTGGGGTTTGTGGGGATTGTATAGACTCGTTCTACGGGACGTTCTACGACTTCCTTCTTACCCGGCGACATCTTGTTCACTTTAACCACCACAAATATGATTAATAACAAGACGCACAAGGCAACCAAATACCCCAACATTGTATTTACGGAATCGGACGTGTTACCCGAGAGCCCATTCAATTGACTGATGGGTGTCAAGTCCCACAGATCCTCAGTGAGGTTCCCCATAAAGTCGCCCACCGTATACGTGTTTCTACAGTATACGGACATATTATCGGGTAGTTCGCTAGCGTCGACATAGTCAGGATCACCGACCGCCGCCGTGGGATTACAAGCATTGCAACACTCTGACCGGGTAAAAGTATACGGGGCGAGAGCTGCTGACGTAGCGTTCCGTGACGCGGGTGTAAGAGTATAGGGAGCAATTCGGTAATGGGTAAAGTACTGGTCCGCAATGGTCGGATTCGCACTGAGGATCCTGTAGAGGGCGTAGTTGAGAATCTCGCGTACATCCTCTATCGTTGTTTTTGCGTGTAATAGTGACATCTCGCTTTGGGTGGGCTCGTAGTTGAGATCTTGAAGATGTTGCACCGTCTGTCGCAAGGTGAACTCTTTCTGAATCATGTTGTAGATACTGATGGCGGGTAACGGATCCGCGTTACACGATGGTGCCGTCGATTCGCAGGTCGTGCGCCCAGAGAGTAGACACGAGGTTGTGCTACCTGCCACTTTCGTAATCAGATAACATCCCAAGCTCGCATCTTTACCCGAATTGTACATGGAGATGGCAACCGCTCCAATTATGATACCACCAATGACTTGTTTATACGGAAACCCCTTTTTGATCTTAGCAGCACCCTGGTTGAAACGTGGATTAGTTGTGGGGACCTCGAGTGTGTCCCCCACGATACCTTTGGCGCCATCGCTCTTCTTTATAGAAACTGCAATGTCACGATCGGGGAACGCATTCGTTTGGGTGTCCATGACTGATTTATCCGTCTTTGATAGTTTGGTGTTGGGATCGATCACATCCATCACTTTATCGTAATTACCCCTGCGGAGATCGATGTCGATTTTTTTCACTGGTACGTCATTGATGAGCGCCTCACCACTAGGTGATAACGTCTTTTTACTACGTCCCAGCGCGTTATCAAAGTTTTTAACCGATGACGGTGGATGAGCCTTCCATCCGTTGAACATGCTTTGTAGATTAGGGAAAACCTTTGTCAGTCTACGAAACGATAAATGTTTGAGTATCGCCCTCGAGTCGAGTTGTTCATCAGATATAACGGTTATAAAAGAGTTTAATCTCAGTTCCCTGTGCGTCGGGAACTCAGTCACCTTTAAACCAACCATGTTGGAGTACGAGAGAATCCTCGCTTATACCAGTTACGCTCTACGACGTCAGAATTTCAACGAATACCTACAAGATGGGAACCTGGTTGAATGTATACCCATTCGAGACATCTTTGCGCATCCACAGTTGTTGATACTGGTCCAACCGTACAAACCCCTTGAGGGTTATACCAAAGACTATATACCGACGTGGGATGTGAGCGAAGTGGTTCATAGAGTGTCTACACAAGAAGAGTCTGACATTGTCGTCACCACGGTCAAGTTCCTTTTAGACAACTCTCAGTTCTTTGTGACTCTGGATAGCTACAAGGTAGTGACGCGCTTCTTGTCGGATATGGATACCATGGACGAGGACGAGTAAATGTAGGGAATACGATCACGAGTCAACAAACGAACGTTCGAATCGGAACGTCTCGATTTCGCTCTCGGCTGGTGCTCCGTACATGGACAAACGAACATTGGTTACAAGGATTGTATGTGTTGGAATGTATGACGTGGGAATGTATGACGTTGTTGTTGTTTAATAAAACCTTTATTTGGCACTGATTAATACATGAAATTATTGACATACATATACACCTTGATTCATTTATATCCCAGTTCCACCATTCGTACAGTTGGAGAACGTATATAGTCTAGATACACAACCCATAGCACGAGTATTGATAGGAAGATTGTGATGAGACGCCAAAATCCCTTGCTTGTAGCACACGCTGTAGCAGCAACGAGGGCTATGACGCCAGCTTTGGCGTACGGTACGTAGTCTGTCGTTGCACCGACGGTGGGGGTCGGCACCGCCGCTTTGCTTGCTTCTTCATGAACTAATCTATCATTAAGAGTGAGTAGCGCCGCGTTGGCCTTCGTGATGGACTCTCCCGCGAACATAATGTGGGACGGGGTGACGTATATTAAAACTGTACTTAATATATCAAACGAAGAACTAACACGGGAAGTCGTCAACCAAATCCGTGCCGAAGGGTTTGAGTTTAATAGATACGCTGCTCAATTATACAATGCTATATGTAAAACGAGGGCGGATTATGCCCAGTTTATGAAAGAGATGGTGGGTGAGAATGCCGAGGAAGAGAGGCGGTCCACCTTGGTTCGGCTTCAACAAGTATTTAACGATAAAGTTGCTCGAGACGCTATTATTCGTGATCGAGACGCTACTATTAGCGACTTGAACGCCACGAATACTAATCTCAGTACCGAGTTGGAACGGTGTCGGCTTGACTTGGAAGTCTGCACAAGTAAAAACAAAACTCTCGAACGCGAGCTGTGGGCTTGTAGAGAGGAATGTGATCGTAAGTCCCATGCCTTAGGTAAAGACAAAGTCACGCTGAACAAACGATCATCGCTGTACCAATGTTGTGACAAATGTGACGTATGTTGTGGTCCTAAACCACCCCCACAGACGAATATCAAATCAGAGACTCCACCTGATGACGCTGGCGATGACGACATGGGGATGAATAGAATAGTGGATGATACACCCCGAGACAACACTTTCACCGATGATAAAGCGAGTCTATCTGAGCTAGTGGACCTTCAGGCTAGTTACTACGCGGTAAGGGCACACCTAGAACAAGAAGTGGCCGTGGTGGCGAATCTCCGAGCCGAAAACATAGCATTACGTAGAGAGGGTAAACAGACAATCGACGAAATAAATGCGAATGCTGTAGGAGAGGTAGCCAGGGTGAAAGAAGACGCGCGCCACGAGATAGAAGCGTACAAGAGTACAATTCAGGAACAGCAAGGGCTGATTTTCACACATGAAAGATCTATCGCGGAGTATCTTGAATATATAGAAAAGTTGAACAATAAGATATCGAAATGTGGTCTCACACGTGAGATTATTGAAACGGAGCTGGCTGATGTAAAAGAACTGGTCCTCAAGATTGCGGGTTATTACCTATATGATAATGAACCTGGAGTTGATGACGCGCTAAGCTCTGGTATACCTAAAAGTATTCTAACTGCTATCGAATACATCCTCCGAACGAAAAACAATCCTCAGTTCAGTAGGCATATCGATGAATTACGGGTAGAGCTACAAGCTCGAGCCGGATACGACACCCTGTTGAAAGAAATGATGACCAATCATATAGCGTACTTGAGGACCATAACGAATCACATCGAGGTTTACGCTATCCTACATCGCGCTGATGTACCAAACCTCAACCCATTAGAAGTGATGAAGGTGATTCTTGAGGCGCACAAGAAAATGTTGAACGTAGGCGAAGACGATAGATTACAAGCAGCGAAGAGCGCCGATCTGGCGTACAAGGATGATCTCAGTGAAATTACCAAACAAATACGCGAGAAAGATGGAAGAATTTCGGAGTTGACTATCGAGTTGGAATCGAGACCACCAGCTCTGTTGACTGTAAAGAAGGAACAGCATACAATCACGCTTGATGAGCTCAACCGCTATACGCTAGACTTTGTAAAACATATCCAAGAACTCTTGGAGGTGGCTGATCCGCTGTACAACCTAATAAAAGTAAAGAATGAAAGTCCCGTGAAACGTTTACTGGATCTCCACGCTCATGTGATTTCCATAATTGTGCAGCGGACGAGAACCATAGTCGACGAGAGGAAGGATCACGAGGCCCGCATTGCAAAGTTGACGAATGACGTGTTGCCCTTCTTGAACAACTCTGGGGCATATATCGACAATTTGTTAAAACCGTATGCCAGGCTCGTACCGTTGACGGGTGGTCTCGCCGTGACGCATACGGATCTCTTGCGCGGTGTAGAAAGCTACGTGAATGCGATTGAGAACGTCATCAAATACATTCCTGAGCAGGAGGATGAGGCTCAAGAATATCAATTGTCAAAGAATGAGGAAGAAGCGAAATTAACACAACTCAAGGGGGATCTCGATCAAACGTCTAGAAAACTTGTCTATGCTGAAGCCGAGGTGGCATCTCTCAATCATGAAATAATAGACCTCAAAATTAATCTCGACGAGCAACTCACCAAGCTCACCGAGGAGAACGAAGGTAAAATTGCTCAACTCAGAGATCAGTATGAGGGTGATATTAAAGACCTCAAAGAGGATCATACTACTGACATTACAACTCTCAATACCCGACACGCCTACGAGCTTGCATTTATCAAATCACAAACTACAGACAACACTGAAACCAAAGCCGAAGAACGATATCAGGAGGCATATACGCAGTTGTCGAAACTTAAAGCTGAGAGGAAGAGCAATTATATAGAGCTTAAGCACAAGCTATCAGACTATAACAAAGCGAGAGAAGCCCAGATCCAGCAAGCGATGGATGAGATAGACCACGTTGTGGACCTTCTCATAACCATGTTTGTCATACCTAAAGAAGAACCGAGGGATATGCAACACGCAGTAGATCTCTTGACGTTCTCGTCTGATAAAATCATCAAGACGCTCCTCCTAATCGCACAACCTCTGACGCTCAAAGAGTATGGTATGCCAGAGAATATAGACCAGGCGCTAGAAATCGTCAAAGATGCCGTCTCGAGATTCCAAGACCAATGTAAACAACCAGGGATACGCCCCGGGTCCTATATTATAGGAAAGGTAATGGTAGGCATTAAACGGCAAAGGGTAGACCCAGAGAAGGTGATCCTCACAGAGGTGATTGTGCCCCTAAAGAAACTGTTTACGAACAGAGAGTTGGAGTTAATCGAGCCGCGCTATATCGCGTTCAAGAAGAAGCGAGCGCACGCAGACGAGCTCAGGAAGGAGATGAATAATATTCTGACCAAACTCGAAGAGGAGGACGTTCGCGACTTGGTGGCTCCGGATCTACACTTTAAAGCCCTCGCCACCTCACTGAGCACCACCCTCGCCACCTCGTTAAAGCTCAGGTTGAACCAGGGTGATTCGTTGCTTTTATTACGAGCACTAGCCGTATTTCGCAATCAAACCAAAAGCGGTCCCTCGGAACATATACCTCTCCCGTTGTTGGTAGAAAGAGTATTACGCAAAGAACGTGTTAGGGAGGCACCGGACTCTAGGGAACAAGAAAAGATTAGTCGACTAAACGATAGAATCGACAATAGTATGAACGAGATGCAAGATGACGAACCGACGACTTCGTCGGGCTCTCGAGGAGTACCGGCAACGATGAACGTGAACGATCTGATCAAGGAACACATTACCGAAGCGACCAAGATAGCGGGAATCTTCAAAGTTATTAAAACATACAATAGCTATATATTCACAGACAATGTACCCTACGTATTCGCGCTAATGGGTCTCCCAGAACGTGATGTATCAAATATCCAAACACCACCCATGCACAATTATCACAAACTCCACAGCGACCTGTACACGAACGGTCGTTGGTCTGCCATCAAAGTGGGGAATACCCTAGCTCTACCACAAGGAGGCAAGCTTAATTTGGACGATAAAGCGAGGATCTTTGTACAAGACCGCCCGCCGACCAATGGTGAATTTTTCAAGTGGGACGATTGCTTCATCATACCCGAAACACCCGTTACTATACCATCCCTGGAGGGTATTGAGGTGGCCGATACCAATGTTGCGACCTGTCGTTCGAACGTGTATGATATTGCCGAGCTTGAAAAATTGTTTCCTGTAGCCGATCACACGCTGCCGCTACAAGTGCTAATCCGTAACCCAAATCTCGCGTGGGCATGCGGGGAGACAGCAAACAATATGGTTGGGTATAGCTACAGAGAGGATGCCTTGGGTGACGTGACTATCCTCACACCGTATCGTCCCGGGAAAGTAAAACATATTTCTACAGCCCTGTTAAGAAGCCTACCAGATATTACAATACTTTCTCGGGTGGTAACAATCGATTAAAACTGAATACCACAGGTTTGTAAGACCTTTATTGACGTCACTGTGCTAGTATACGCGACGTCACAGAGCGCGTCGATAACTTGACGTCACTGTGCTAGGACAATGGATCCGAAACCCGACTCGACACCACCACCTCGTAGACTGCTTGCGGGGCGTTCGTGGGTCTATCCCCTCATCCTAATACTCGTGTTTGTCATATTGATACCTCTTCAGTTTTGGCGTCGGTTACGTTTTGGTCGCGTCAAAGACATAGACAAAGCATGGGGAACACTTAGGGCAGCATTAAACTTGGACGCTCTACCCGAACTGAAACTCACGGGGGAAATACCCGAAATGTCCAACGAACAGTGTAAAATGCCAGGTCTATACGTTGGAGAGCATACCCCCGATTGTACAGTCGTTTGTAACCACGAAGATGCGAATCTACACACTATTTCCGAACCCGAGTTCTTCAACGGGCAACAGCTCAAGTTGGGAAACTATTGTCGGGGCGCTCGAGTGAACACATGCGCTGCTACCGAATACGCCATGTATACCCTAAACGGTGTACAATGTTTCTCGCGGTATCCCGAACTGATACAAGATGGAGAATCGGTAGCTTGTTGGGCTTCTAATACGTCACCTAGCGAACTCGTCAAGAATAAAGTTTTCGATCGTATGTACGGGGGTTATTTGGATATGACGTCCATCTCTCGTGACGTTAACCCACGTGAATTGTTAAATGGGAGTCCGAGGTATGTGTGTGTGTGTAACGGTATAGACGTTGACGGGAATCGTCTCATACCCGACTCTGTCGACTCGCTCCTCTGTCAACAGGACGTATGCAAGTCGTTGATTCCCTTTGCAAATGACGGTGTTGTACAAACGTCACAAGGCTGTACCTGTGAGTCCCCGCTCGGTAACCTTGGTAATGCTGTGGAGGGTGATGTCTATTCACCGTGCACGGGTTGTATTACACGTGAAAGAATATATGGGGATATCGATCCCACCCTTCGAGTATTACAATACGGTGTAAACTGTACTCGAGCGATTGACCCTCTTTCTACTGTAGAACGACCACAATGTGGATACGACCGGTACGTGAGTGCATTGGCAACGTGTTTCAAAAATTATACCGAGTATGGAATCTATCAAACGTATGGCTCTCTAAAGTACTATCATCAGGTCCATACATCAATGTAGGAACATCGTTGGGTTACAGTACGTCACAAGGTACTACGAGTTCGTACGTCACAGGGTACAACGTCACAGGGTACAACGTCAGTTCGTACGTCACAGGGTACTACGTCACAGGGTACTACGTCAGAGCTTCGTACGTCACAGGGTACTACGTCACAGGGTACTACGTCACAAGGACTCGAGTTGGGTTACAGTAAATACGTCAGAGCGAGGGTTACAGTACGTCACAACGTACTACCTGACAAGGTACTACGTCAGAGCGAGGGTTACAGTTGGTACAGGGAGGGTTACAGTTGTTGAAAGGGTATACGATTGGGGGATTTATACCATGATTCGAGTATCTACAAACGGTGCACCTTTAACACAAGTTAAACGTCGAAAGGTTGAACACCCACCACCACCACCACCACCACCACCACCACCACCACGGTATGAAGAGAACATACGAACAATCACCTCCGTGTCATCTCCAAAGCTCACCACGCCGCACAAGGGATTATTTGAAAATATGACTGTTCCCGAAGGCAACGAGGCTGACATAGAGGCGGATGTCATCAAATTGTTTCTCCGTTTAAAGAATGAAAAACCGCGTCAGAAGGGTAGTACCTATATGTATGACACGATCTACAAATCACACACCTATCATCCGATATTTGGTATAGGTACGAAACTCGTCGATAATCACGTCGTACAGCAAGCACAAATCCAAAAAGGACAATACCGCCGCGAGGTATACCGGAATCTACGCGCCATGGAACCGCTCGAGAGTATGGAACATCGTGACAAGTGTATAATACATGATTTAGGAACAGTCGAATGCCCCTGTGAAATACTCGCACAGATCAAACATTTGTTTGTTGGAACTCTAGGCGGTTGTGTGTTTAAGATCAACGGTAAATACTTTGACGGGAACGTGTTAAAGGCTGCTGTCGAGTGCGTGCGACGATCACTATTTCCCCTGACGCGTAAAAGGGAAGTTGTCAGGTTGCCTATTGTAGTCGATCAGAGAGCTACATTACCTGGCGAGTGTATTCACGATTGGGACTATAGTCTAGTGACGACACGCTCAGCGGACGAAGGTGAAACGGTGGTAAGAACATGTCTAAAGTGCAAAATGGTTCGATGCTCGTGAAGTATATCCTACCCGAGATTCAAGCCTTGTACGAAGAACACTGGCTACTCGCTATTGGGTTTACGAGCTTGGCAACGATCGAGAAGACGTTGAAAGATTTGGAACGTGATCCAAACTACACACGCGAGGAGATTGCAAGTAATCCCCTCTGGCAACATATCGACGCGTTGATCACCACCGACCAGGTATGGACGGCGTATCAGATACAACACACGAGGGGGACGAGTAACCGCCTGAGAGTTACTATGGCGGCTCTCAAATCTGATGACGATCTACCCGCGCCGCTTAAGAGTGCATATACAGCCCTCATGTTAGACCTAGTACATAATAAACAGAGCCGTTCACATAGTACCTAGTTATGTTTAATGTGTACCGTTATTAAAGCTATGAATAAACTTGTATAACAAACTCATCATCTTGTCGCTTTCAACCAGTACCATTCCCTCATCCTGTTGATCCAACGATACGAAGCTCTGACGTAGGCACGATTACGAAGCTCTGACGTAGCGTCTTGATCGCTCTCCTGAGCTTGATCGGTCTCGAGCAGTGTAGGAGATTCAGATACTACTACGTCAGAGCTTCGTATCGTGGCTACGTCAGAGGTACAATAGCTCGAGCAGTGTAGACCATACGTCAGAGCTTCGTATCGTGCCTACGTCAGAGGAGCTCGAGCAGACCATACGTCAGAGGGTGGGAGTTACTACTACGTCAGAGGTACAATAGCTCGAGCAGTGTAGACCTCATCTTGATCGCTCTAGCTCGAGCTTGATCGGTCTCGAGCAGTGTAGGAGATTCAGATACTACTACGTCAGAGGTACAATAGGTCGAGCAGTAGACCATACGTCAGAGGGTGGGAGTGTATGCTATATATTCACACGCTCACAAGGTTTACACAGTAGAGTATCAGCGATACAAGGGCAACACGAGTACACAGTCAGCATACAGGTACTACGTCACACGTAATGTCTACTGGGAAAGACAAGAGCTGTTATATGGTTACAAACGCGGAGGATAGCTCGAGTAGACATTACACGTACATACCCGAGTATCCAGAACCTATGGAAACTACTACGAGCGGGGAAACTACTACTACGAGCGGGGAGGAACCATCCGTCGACGCGCCTCAAGTCTTTCGAGTAATGTTTAACGGAGTGACGTATAGCAACCTACTACGATATCAACAACCTGAACAACCATCGGTTTCCACCTCTGATCGTGACGAAGATCTTTCGGCTGTAGCTTTATGTGGGGCGATCCATAACGCTATGAACCTGGGAAGTTATAAAAGTACTATAACAGTGGATCGGGCTACGAATACACGGACTGGTCAGACTATGGTAACGGGGACATACACGACGACGAATCCTAACCACGTACACACTGACGAGCTTATCTTTTCGAAATAGTAGTACATTCATACAACTAAAACCCACAGCCATAGACGACGACGTGCATAATACCTCACACTGTCTCATCGGGCCTTTAGTTCAGTAGTACGAGTAGTGTATGAGATTGAGATACTACTACGTCAGAGGTACAATAACTCGTCGAGTATGGCAGACTGTACAATGTTGTGGAACTTTAATCCTGAGCTCACTGGTTTGGCAAAGCAATACCTAGAAGCTATCAATGGCGTGGGACCGTATATGGAACGTTACGCCAAGGCGCTCGCTCTACACACGTGGTATGGATGTAAAAGTCTCAACCTACCGCTACCCAACAAGGAAGAAATGGTACAGATTCATAACAAGAGCTGGGACCATTATCGACGACGCTGGACCGACTACGATGACAACTTTATGATACGTCGATCGGCTCAGCTCACTGCTCACCTCGTACAATCGTCGCTCGACGTGAAGGTGGGGGTCTCTGGGCAACACGATACTATCGATGAACGTATCAACGTGGCCGACTTGACACGTGGAGCTTCCATCAAGGATGTGATTGAAAACTCGAAACCCCAAACACAGACCCACATTTACTTTACGACAGAAGAAAACATTCCCGACCTGGTCGAGCGATGGGTGGGTGAATTGAACAAGGTACACGACAACTTGTTGATACTACATCGAGTGAGTAATCGTGCCTACAAGCTTGTGTTACCGCTCGAGTATTTATGGAAGGAACCCCAAGCGTTGGAGTGTATCTGGAAGACGCTCAATTCGTATACACCGCTTTTACTCCACTACTATTCGGGGTCTACGCTCAAACATCATCGCCTCGTCCAACTGTGGTGTGTGAATCACGAAGTGTTTGCGCCAGGTAGCACGATCGAGTCGCTCGAAGAGTTTTCCCAAATCGCTATGCTTGTGGAGCTTCAATCGATTATGGCGTCAAACGAGAACACGGTCTCTTCGCTTGGACAAACCTCTTTGAATAACGTCATTACCCGATACGGATCCAATCCACTGTCGCTATTGATTGGTGAAGGGAGTTTAAACCATCTGGGAAAGCTCACGTCTAGCTGGAAACCTATTGATAACGTGAAGCTGGGACAATTGCTCGATTTGCCAAACATGTCTAGTGAAACTATATCTATGCATTGTACCAATGTCTAACTATACCAATACCCGTACCAATGTCTAACTATACCAATACCCTGTATATGATTACCAATAAATAACGTGTTTAAAATTACATGCTACTCTTTTCATGCTACTCTTTTACCACATGGCTCCAACAACTCTTGGGAGTCTTGGGAAACTCGTCACAGTCCTTTCCTGACGTCACACAGACTCGTGTATCCAACAGTCACAGTGTGACGTTGTATGACGTAGACAGTACTAACCCTCGTATATGTTGGAATTTACCCTGAAGAGACGGTGTTTTCACATGGAACTTCAGTTGTGTGAGAGTGTATGCATCTATGCTACCTGTACACATAGGGAACGTGAGTTGGGTTATAGTCTCGTATACTGTGACGTAGCTCGTAGCTCGTAGGCTTGAACCCTCGTATGACGTAGCTAATAGCCGTACCTCACAGAGACTAGGTTCTATCGATCTCTCAAACTAGTGCAGACGGCTGGCTGGTAGGACTCACAGACCCACATCAAGTCACACAGACAATGTAATACCATGTCTCATCAAACATCCGTATGACGTCATGAGACTCATAGGTTCTAACCTCATGAGACTCGTGTATAGGTTCTAACCTCATGAGACTCGTGTATAGGTTCTAACCTCAAGTGGAGTTGTTGGGAGAGAAATACAGCGTGTATAGTGTTAGGTTTGTTTATTTATAATGGACAAGACAATCTAAAGAAATAATTACATACAAGCTTAATTATACATACAACTAGGTCTATAATGATTCAATGACCATTGCAACGGTCTCAAAACCTCATCCACCGCAGCGCTCACGTCTCCCGTGAGCTGAATTGTGTGGTATGGAATTCCCAACCGGTGTTGTTTCTTTGCAATGACGTTTCCACGATTGATGACGAGTAGACCAAGACGGTACAAGTCGTCGGGACAGTTTGCCGGCACCTTGAGTTGGACGAGATCAGTCAGTTTACCACACGACACATCCTTCTTCTTGCGCTTGGCCATATTCTTCACCTCGCCAGGTACTTTTGTCGGTTCGGGTTTCACTCCAACAATGATGGCGCGAATACCTGAGATGTCACGACCATACATTTCAGGGTAAGCCTTGACGATGTTTTGATACAGCGATGACGATACTCCAAGATGGGTCCAATCGGGAGGAGGATTAAAGTTGAGCAACGATTGAATATTAAACTTAAACTCGGGAATCACGAGCGCACCCAATCTCTCCGCTTCGCACATACTCGTACACTTGCCGTAGAAACGAGCCTTCAACTCGGTATTCCATGTCTTGTGTAAACTTGTCGAAGGGAATTCAGTATTATTACTAATGAGTGGGTATAGCGCAAGGTAATTCATGGCCCATTTCTCGTCCACCGTCTGGGTATTGAGCGGTCGAGGATGGATGGGATACACCACGTCTTCAATCGTCACCTCGGTGCAGTCGGTTGCATTGAAAAACTCGCTCGGTAGCCACTCGCACCATGAGAGAAACGTAATGACGGAAATGTACGGATTCTTCTTGGTTGTGGGTGCGGGTGCTAATTCTTCAGGCTCGTCGTCACGATAAGTTTCTTGCTCCGATTCGTGTGCACCTTGTTCCTCGTCACAAACGTACTCATCGGTAGACAATTCCTGAGCAGCTGGCAACTTTCGCTTCCTTTTCCTCGCTTGAACTGTGCTTGTGTTAACGGGCTCCATGTCCAATAAACTCATGTACACTCTTATAGACTTCCTTGGGGATAATGTCGTGCAGCGAATAGAGCAGCCTTATAAAGAGCTCCGAAGTGAGCAACTCGCTTGCGTCGACACAGGTCTGGCACTGGTCTAGAAAGTTGTGTACGTCGTCATAAAACTTGAGCTGTTGGTTGATGGATTTATCCCCACTCCTTACATCTTGACACGTATCGCCGCGCTCACAGACGTCACATTTACAGACCTGCGCAATAGCCATTTTGAGCGTCACACCCGCGGCGAGGCGAGCAGTGTAATCGGCGCGCTGAATCTGGTAAAATGGCATGATGTAGCTCATGATTAATTCCTTTACGTCATCACGTAGCGGTTGTCTAGGGTCCTCGAGCGAACCTAGACGATCAAACAAGTTGTTCAACCTGTTTGCACATTCAATAACCTTTAGCCGTTCGTGTTGTTGGCCCTGGTTACGTATAGCTTTAATGAGAATGCTCAACCCTTCGCTCGTGTTGGTCGAGGGCCAGGTTAGTTTGAGCTCATCGAGTACTGCGCGCTGGCTCATGGGCCAACACTTCATGACTCGATCCAAACCGAGTTGGGTGGGATGGACCATTTGTTTGAGAACGTTTAAACACATGTTATTCTCCATTGTCCCACGATCGAGTATAGTTTCGATCGGTCCGTTACGTTCCTGTACCAATCTCTCGTTGGGGGTGGTGGGTACTTCGGTGAATGTCAAATGCGCTGCATAGTTTATGAGCATGATTTGTGCAAATAGAATCAGTAACCCGGCTCCTCCTCCAATATACCCTTCTGGCTCGTCGGTTCTCATGAGTATACCCATGAGACTGGGGATGTCTTGAAAGTAGTGTACCTCGTCATTTTCAATACGTGCTGGTGGTTCAGACACAAACATCATGGGTCTAAACTGACCGAGATAGGTCTCTGCTTCGAGAAGCTTGGCGAGAGCGGTTAATCCCTCACCGTTCGATAAAAACATGGCTATTGCACCGACCCACTGTGTGCTGTATTCACCCTCGGTATTCGTCAACGGTGCATGACGTATGATGTGCAATACTTCATCAAGAGAGGGTGCAGGTGTGACGAGTCGATCCTTTAATATGAATCTACAAAATGTCACATAGTTCAAATACCGTTCGGATGTAATGTAAATGTTGACTGGTTGGTCTAGAACCTTTAACGATCCATCAACGAAAGAGTGTGCAATCTTTGACGTGATGATTCGTAGGTTTGGATCGACGGGTACTCGTTTATCACCATCACATACCATACCCTGGTAAATGTAAGACTGTGACATGTCGTTGCTTTGGTTTGTGTTTCTCAGTCTACTTATCCTAACTTTATACGTGTGGTATACCCAATTACTCGTACAACGTGACCTCATCACTGCCTATGGACGTACACGTAGGTATCCTTCGCAAATGGGTCTATACGAGATATTTCGTTTGTATACAGAGAAACCGTGGCCTGTAAAAGCTGTAAAGGCAGAAACGGGGTGATGTTTGGGTTTATGGAATACATGCTGGTGGATTAGAATGGGAATTAAACACAGAGTATGCTACACAATTATTTATTAGATTCGAGTACAATACAATGAGCCATGTTCTCATTTATCGTCTTCAAACACAACGTCTTCATCTTCACACCCCGAGTCGGATGATTCATCCTCGTCATCGTCAGATGGAACATAGTCGTCATCGTCGTCATCGTCAGACTCAGAGTCGGTCGAGTCGACGTCACAGGGTTCGTCATGATCAGACTCGGTCTCGTGCTCATGCTCGGTCTCGGTTGAGATCGAGTCGACGTCACAGGGTTCGTCATGTTCAGACTCGGTCTTCTCACACTGGCACGATTCGACGTCACAGGGTTCGGTCTCGGGCTCAAGCACGAAAACACTAGCAACTGCGTTTATGTTTCTGAGCGCATCGATAACTTCGAAACAATCTGTAATCTTCTTGGCGAAGTGACCAAAAGCTTTTTGGTTGGCATTCTCGATATATTTTTCTTCCAACTGTTGGCTGGTATTAGCTTCGGCCGAGATCGAGTCGACGTCACAGGGCTCGTTATGTTCAGAGTCGGGTGTCGGTTCCTCACACTCGCACGATTCGACGTCGCACGGTTTCTCGGTGTATGCAGAGACGCTTTCCATGTTTGCTAGCTGGGATGCTTATGACGATCGTTCAGAACGTTACTTATATTATGTCCAACTACTGATGCTTAGGAGATCGTTGTATGGGTCGATGTAGTGTGACGTAGGCACGATACGAAGCTCTGACGTATGGTCTACACCGCTCGAGCTATTGTACCTCTGACGTAGTAGTATCTCAATCTCATACACTGCTCGAGCTACTGTAGTATGGTGTTGATAACAAACCTAAAGCTGGTAGACCGATCAAGCTCGAGCTATCCAAGTCATACGTGTGTTGGAGCGATATACAGTCTACGTCACACGGACAGTCTACGTCACATGGACTGTGATGTCGTTCTAGGGCTATGTACTGAACCTAGGCTACGTAGACTCTTTGGTAGTACTGAATAACCTAGGTACTACCTAATGACACCGTCTACGTATGATGTCATATACTTCTGGAGGGGGACATTGAGCCTGCGAGCTCACAAGATCCATACATCTGTAATAGTTTCGTGGATCGTTGGGCCAGGTATCCTCCATGTCCACGGGATAGTTGTGTGACGTATTGTCAGGTTGATTGTAACATGCATCAGACGGGGCACATGCTGTACCCTCAAATGTTTTCCCCGGATCACAACTACGAACCTCGTGTGAGGACTCTGTACAGTGAATGTAGTGTTTCTTTATCTGCATGTCACGTACTGCTGGTTTTGTATTGTACACTAGACGATACGCTTCGGTGGTGAGTGGATAGTCTCCCTCGCTAGGACACGGTGTTTTACGAACGCATACATCTCCCAACAACTCGTGGTCTTCGTCACAGTCTAGAATGGGGATCTCGGGGATCTCGTCATGTAACTCCTGACGTATAAAGTCATATCGATACCCGACCGCGTCAGTTGGCGTGAGGTTATCTTCGCTATCGAGAGTATAGAGCGTGACGCGCCCGTCAATCAGTTTACCTACGTAGAGTGGGT
Source organism: Leuctra nigra (assembly GCA_934045905.1). Classification (NCBI taxonomy): domain Eukaryota; kingdom Metazoa; phylum Arthropoda; class Insecta; order Plecoptera; family Leuctridae; genus Leuctra; species Leuctra nigra. The sequence goes on along the minus strand of CAKOGZ010000076.1, from coordinate 194,475 downwards.
TAATCAGTTCCCCCTCACCATACACGCCTCTCACTCCTTGAAGGTAATCGTGACGTAGTCGATCAGCTATGACGCGGTCTGTCCGAAGGGGTACAAATAGGACTACAAGAAAGAAATACAATGCTAGTATCGAGAAGACTAGAGAAACCAACATTGTCGTTGCAGTGACACGTTTACTCGAAATTCGCTCAAACATTGGGTACTTTTGCGCTGGACCGTTACGAGTAAAAGTTATAGACTTTAACTTATAAATCGATCGTCATAGCTGGGTATAGGGGCAAAGACTTATAACTACGAGCACAGTTTACAGTAGCAGCAAACTCTACGTTACGTATCGTCTCCAGTTCAACGTTACAATAACATACTCTACGTCACGCAGCATAGCACCATGTCTCTCATATTGGAAGGAACGGGATGTGTGGGCAAGACGACCATTATCAAGAAGTTTGCGGATCGTGGGATCCACAACGACTATGGGAACGCGTCACAGGATCATCCGATTTTTCTACGCAAGGCTGAGCATAACATCATAGAGCTCATGTACAGCGTGTATATTGGTCTACGAACCATATACGATGGTTGCGTCTACGATAGATCGTTCTTTTCCAACATTCTCTACCACCTGTTGATTAAACACGGAGGACAACATGACGCGGCGTTTCGAACCAGTGTACAGTCTGAATTGGCCACGTTTCGCCAAGTATGTCAGAATCTTCGAGCTGTTTGGCGTCCGGCTGACAACATGGTGATCTTTATCGATACCAATGTAGAGAAGCGGGTTGAATCTATGGAGATGCGTGGAAAGTTTGACACGGCGTACAACGGACGTGTGTATGTCGACGCGCAAAACTATCTGTTTACAATCATGGCTGAAGAGTTTGGTTGTATGCTGATTGACGTCAAGGGTGGATACGCTAGTGATTTCCTACCCCAGTTTAAACATCTCTTGCCCAAGGGACTAAAGCGTTTGGCTCAACCTCGCACCAAGGTTCTCGAGGGGGTTGCGGGAGGAGGAAAATCATACTATGTCGGCAAGCAGACGACAAACCCGAGCGCGTTTCTCGATTTCAAACAACTCACGGGAGACGTTCCTACTTGGGCGTTTAAGAGTAACTCGATCGTTGAAGAATTGGGATACCAAGCGTATGTGTGTATGAAACAGATGGTGAACATGGAAGGCCTACAAGATCGTACCGTGTATAGCAACGTTGTGTACCACATCATCTTTGCACACAATGGCGGCAAGGTGTCACCCAAACGATTTCTCGCATCTGCTCGTGCCGACTTGATTACGTTCTACCAGTGCCTCATTGTGCTCGACATGCCCGAGAATCTCGAGTTGTGTGTGTGTGTCGATGACGATGCTCCTACCCGCGCTCGCGTCTTGGCCGAGCGGCAATACTTTGACACCAACATGGGCTACAACCTCGAGTTTTACACACTCAACCAAAACTGTGTGTTTGAAATTCTCGCTCTTGGTCTGGGAACCGAGTTGTCAAAGCTGGGAGGGAAATACTGTTTTAGTGACGTCAAACTCGTCTTTAAAACATCCACCGTACGAAGAGTGGCCGACTATGACAAAGTCAACGCTATTTTGGCCAGGTATGAACAGTGGAACGAGGATGGACAAAAGGAGCTCGACTGTCGCACAACTGGGTTGGCGTAACCATGTGACGTAGGTTACTCTGTGACGTATCGTAACCATGTCTGAGCCGCTACATGGATAGGGTATAGTCTGGTGAAGGAATTGATATTGTAAAGAATTATTATGTAACTTCAACAAATGTATTGCTATGTTACAAGTTTATTATGGTGTATGAATTACAATTTTCAGGTGTAGGAACATGAGATACAATAAAGGGTATTACAAACATTACTGTCTAAGCATTCTTGTCTGTGGTTGTATCCCCGTCCCTGTTCCTTGCGGCCAACTTGTTTGTAGTCTTTCCCCATCGGTAGATATTCAAGCCGAGCACGCATCCCGCTACAGTAACCATGGCGATTTGGAGCCCGGGATTACTATTGATTGCTATATCTACGATGATTAGTATAACGAGAAAAACGATCAGGATTGACGTCACAAAATATTCACTCCGTTGCCACTTTAGCTGTACGACATCCTCGCTGTCTTGAGCTTTAATACCCATCAGGTTATTCACCGAGGTACTTGTTGAGGTAGCCATGATGTTGTACGAAAACTAACCTATCCTCACCACACTTACACATGAGTTCACGGGGTGTGTGGTGAGCATTGAGTTCAGCATACACGGACGTGGTGAGAGTTTGAATGCCGTCCCCCTCGAACAATAGTTTCACTCCGTGATTGAATCTCTCGAGGTCCACATACGCCATATTCAACTTCATTGGTATCTGGTGATGGACGAGCCGACTGGTATCGCACGTGTAGTGTACGTCAGTTAAAATGCGCGCACTCAGAGCCACGTTGGCTAACCATTTCGTGTAGAGTACTCGATTGACGCATTTGGACTTGTTCTTTTTAGGTGTGGGTTGGATATGTTCTAATGCCGTACTCAGCGCCGAGATACACGCCATAAGATATTGGGGATAGGTATCAAACTCTTGATTTCTGACGTCAGGCGTTGGAGCGATCGCTTTCGGATCATCAGACAAACTCTTGTCTACGTCACACGGAGCCATCGCTTTAGTGTCATGTTCCTCGGGACTGCTCGCTTGTGAGTTGTCACCAGCGAGCCACGCCTTGAACCGATCCATTTGTAGTTCCGTCCCAGAGAAGAGACCTTTACTATAGTCGCAACCAAACAGCGCCAAGAACACAAATATGTTTATAGGTGACGTCAGTCGGTCTGTAATCTGACGTACGTTGTTGTCAAACTTGAGGCCAAACGAAACGTGACGAAGACCGAGATGTTCCCCCATGAGTTGCGTATCGTAGTCGTTGCTAATCATGATGCTCGTCCCACCACACTCGGTACTCGCATGGTGGATGAGTTTATGTTCCCCTTCACCCTCGCCTCGCAGCAACGTCACCTTGTGCACCATACTCTGGCATATACCGAGAATGCGGGTACACAGCAAAGTATGAAATGCCTCCTCTCCCACAACCCTGTACACGTCACGTCGTATTTCCCGCATGTTGTAGGCTAGCGGTTGCACAGGTACCTTTGCTACACGTCTTTTCCTCGACTCATAGTACTTGGCGGGTAGTGGACGTCCCTCGAGCCCTATAATAAGGTGAATTCCACTCATACCGTCTATGAACGATCGAATTCGACACGCCAAGTAATACGTCAGAAGATCTACTATATTACCACTTTCATTGTCTCGTCGAATATGAATCAAGACAGAGTAGACTTGTGACGCAAGATCCAGATACACCGTTTTGACGCTTGGATACACGGCGCATTGCGGGTGATTGAACAAGAGTTTAACAGCGCTCGTCAAACCCATAGTGACGCTCGCGACGTCACAAATGTACTGGTCCTTTGCGTGAACGTCGCACAGAGTAACCTACGTCACGTTACCAAAGTAACCTACGCAGAGAGTTACAGTACCTGAGTAACCTACGTCACAGAGAGTTACTAAGTAACCTACGTCACAGAGTACCTAGAGTAACCTACGTCACGTCACATAGATTTGCAATTTGCACAGCATCATGCACGACGTGAAGCAAATTCTCACGGGGAGTTCTATCGAAGAGTATAGCAAGTATTGCGATACGAAACAAGTAATTTCGAGTAGATCGGTGCAAGCGTTTCTCGCGACCAGCGTACAGGTGATGCTGTTCAGAAACACTCTTCAGCTACCATTCTGGATGAATATTCTCAGGCGGTTGAGTTTGGACGGGAACATGATATCCGTCATCAACACGTTTCTGTATACACATGACCCGGTGAGGGCAATCAATACGTGGTGTGGACAAGAGTCTCGTAGACTGGTAGAGTCGGGCGAATTGTGGGCCGTATTCCAAACCTGGGGTGTTATATTCACACCGTTGGGGGTCTATCATCCGTTGGTCTATGTATGTAAAGATTATAAACCCCCCGAGAATGACATCGAGTACCGCGTCACGTTCTTCATCAACCAATCGCGTACAGAGGACCAACTATTTAAAATGATCCTACAGCTCAACGAGGAGCTCGAGGATAACCTCTTGTGTAGACCCGCGTACCGAGGGCTAAACTATCAAATCATCAAACATCCAAAACCCATCCTGAACTATGACGTGCACAAATCGAGGGACTGTGTTATACCCGATGACGTAGGATCCATCCATCTCATACAGTTCTTTGGTCTCGTGAAACTCAATTGGGATCGCGCCGACCTAGAATCGATGATGACCAAGACGTTATTGGCTCATACAAGTCATCATCGAGGACGATTTGAACTGTGTCACGTGAGAAGGTTCCACGAGCCCGACACTGTACAGACCGAAAGTCTGATGGTTATTCCTTTCGGAAACTATCTATGCACAATCAATAACCCAACAAAAACCCTCTTGGCAGCGTACGGGGTAACGCCATCCTCGAGCAACAGATTATGTATCCCGAGTGTGACGTTGATCGGTCAAGTAAGGGGTATACCTGTGGTTTCGTTCGTTTATGAAGGAGCTGACATATACGCTGAAATAGTAGCCGATCTCCCGCTCGTGTTTCTAAAACGTAAGGTGTGTACACAAGAGATTACTTGTCCAGTAACAGAGCTAGTGAGCATACCAGGAAATTGCAAGTTTGCAGCTCCGTACAGACGAATTTACGAGGTTCAGTTCGACGTAGGATCCGTTTATCTCCGGCTCAAAACCCGCGAGAAAGCAATACAGAGTGTTGGCGAGTGTCAGTACGAGCAAAAGTTTAAAGCTACTACTACAATCCTACCTACTCCGCGCATATAATGGCAGATGAAGTTAATCCCACGCCCGTCCCCGAGAAGAAGAACAACACGATGAAGTTTATCATACTTGGCGTCATTGTGTTGGTCGCTTTATTCATTATTTATTGGATAAGTGGTAACTCGTCCATACCCGCGGTTGAAGCACCGACGCGTATGGGAAACCCATTTACGCGTACAAACGCAACCCCATTTTGGCGCCGACCGACTAACAACCGGTCGCTCCCCGTGCAAGTCTACAACGAGCAGCCCATGTATACAGACTCGCAACCGCAACCCATGCAGCAACACTATCTACAGTCACAGCAAACCCCGCTACAGCCGCAAACCCAACAGGTCCCAATTCAGCAGCCGCAACAACAAACAAGTCAAACCGTGGCGGGAACATCTAACGTTGGGCAAAGGGTTATCAACAAGTGGTGAAGCTCTAGAATTAGTTGGTAAATCCATAGACACGATTGATCCGGTTAATGTGACGTCGTACAGTCTCACAGCAACATCACTAAGCTACACGTCTCTGGTTAATGTGACGTATCCTACGATCAGACGTCATTCCAAGTAACTTGGTGCATTAGGAACTACAGTGTTGATGAGTCTCAAATGGGTAGACGGACCAGGTGTGGTCTATCGTACCCTAGCTTTTAAACTTGGCGAGTCGATCTATACGTGGCTCGATAGGGAAAAGCAGTTTACCGTCACTCTATGCTATCGTTTCTCTCCAGTATACTATCACTATTACCTCCTGATTGAAAGCAGCTCTCACGCGCTCGCTATACATCCAGGATCGAGTGAGTACGGAGTACCGTATAGGAAAGAGGAAGAGGTCAAACATCACAGACTCGTAACACACCGTTTATGCTCTACATGTTTATTGAAAATATTAGACACAGTATGGGATTACAATGATACATTTGCAATACTAGATACAAACTGTGAACAAATAACCTCCACCCTACTTGATCGTACCCTCTTGTACAATCAACGTGATATCTTTACATACATGTTCCCATTATCAATCTGTACATTTGACCAAGACTTTCCCTCAATACCAATATTCATGTTACTATGTTCGTTAATGTTAATTATACTACAACCACATCTAGGGATAATGTATGAACTAGACACCCAATGCTCTCATTATATGCTTGTTAAATAAACCATATTAATCACACAACGCATAGTTTCTTCACCGCCTCGTCCTCATCCTCGTCCTCGTCATCGAGTACACTAGCAGGTCGTTTACCGTTGACTTGGGAATCAGAACCGCTAGCCCGTGCTGTAGGGATCGCTTGAGGCTCGTCACAATCCGTGTCGTCACTGTCGTCATCGTCGGCCAGAGTACGTATTTTCACACCCGGCTCGGGTTGTGGAGGTGGAATAGAAATGGTCATCATTCGTTGAATGTTGGGCAATGCAAGATACCCCTGAATGATACCAGACCAAAACAAATCATCTTGCGTAGACTTGAAGCCGGTGAGTGTAACGAGTCCCCATCCACGATATTCCACACCCTTCACACAGTGGTTCATGTCCGTAGTCGCGACGCGAGTCTCATTTTCCTCCCGAGAGTAGACGGTCTGTAGTACATTGTTCGTCACCTCCTTCTTCATCGCTATGCGAAAGTACTTGACGGTGGGAAAGGCTGCAGTCAGAATATCACCAAACCCACCAACAGGTGTAAAACAACGTTGGTTAAATGCTGCGCTCACCGACATGGTTAGGCGGAGCAAGAGGTGGGGTTTATCCCTTGTATCAATATACGCTTTCCCGGCGGGCTCACCGACAGCTGGTTTGCTGTGTGTTTGATTAAAGTTGAACAATGCGGACCCGAGTGCAATCTTTGATATGCACGAGTAGGTATTACTGGGTGCATTCAAAAGCAGAAGTATGTCAGCAATGTAACGTCGTGATAGATCCTTTCGTCCCCGCACCGATGGCCCGTAAAATGCTTCAATTTCTTGTGGTGAAATGGACTTGATTTGATCGTCCAAGATGGCTTGATAGTTTTTGGTAAAGATCAATATATTATTCGGATCATCTTCAAGCACCGACTCTTTGGCAGCCCTGAGTGCCGTTAGAGATATCTGCTTGTGTACGGGTTCACGAGGTGTAGCCATCGTACTTCTTGTTAGCAAGTGGTAGTACGTCACAAGGTACTAACGTCAGAGCTTCGTACGTCACAAGGTACAGAGTAGACGCCCGAGTAGAGAATACACGTCACGTCCGTATAACGAACCTGTGTATGTCGATGCGCAAAGTTGAAACTCCGAGTAGAGATACACGTCACGTCAGAGTGGACGCCCGAGTAGAGTGCGAGAGCAGAGATACACGTCACGTCAGAGTGATACACGTCAGTAGAGTACCAGTGTAGACAATCGAGTATCAAAGCGCAAGAGTAACCGCAAGAGACTGAGTTCTTGAAAATATCCGCTGAGAAAACCAAACTTTCACCAGAATGGTTGAAGAGTGCGAGTATAGAGTACGTGGTCGTATAGCTCGAGATGCTGGTTTCAAGACTGATTTGGATCAGCTCACAACTGCCTTTTATGAGCGATATGAGATAGAGGTTTACGACACTGGACTTCGATACTACTTGGATTCGCGTACGTATCAGCTGAAAACCCACGTGCGCGAGGGGCTTCACTTTGTCCCAATCTCTCGGCTTAACGCGTCAGGGAGAGGTGATAACATGGTAAACTTTCCCATCGTTCGATACGAATCTTGTGAAGTGGATGACGTACACATTGCACGTTTCAAGTATGGAGAGCCAAAGCTATACGTTAGGTGGGAGGCATCCGTAGGTCTAGTAAAGTGGTATTTCCAGACTAGAGTGGGTTCCGTCACGGATCTTGTGTCTATAGAGTTTATAATCGAAGATGAGAACCCCGTGCCGTCACCATTGTTTCTCAAACTCGTACAACTCTTGGCACGTCATAACCTGACACAACCTCCCTCATACGTGCATCTAGAAACATTCACAGTGCCCCCGTTTCAATGTGTGATTCCCTCGTTGGGTCAGCAAGACGACGGCACATGGAGTGTGGGACGAGAACAGGCTCTCTTTGCCCTCAAGAGAGACGGTGTTCGTTTTCGCGGTAAATGGTTTCCCATGCTCAACAAGTTGGTAATCATGTCTGATGCTGGTGACGTACGTACACTCAAAGTCGATATCCCAGACGCTCACTACTATGGAGTGAACGTAGAGTACATTTTTCAACTCGAGTACGTCAAGGAGGAAGAGAGCTGGTTCATTGTGAATCTACTCGGACTAGTACTGGGCGGGCATATCTTTACACCAAGCGTTGCTGAATCCACACGATGGTTGATGCATCATTTTCAAACCTGTGAATACATGGGTGTGGTGCATAGAGAACGTGACTGTGATACTCTAACCATGGAACCTAATGCTAAAGCGACCTCATCGGGTACGTCAGCTATAGTAACGTCATCGGGTACAGTGACGAGTTCCAATGACGTAGGGACCAATGAATTCCTACGTATCCAATACTTTACACCACATCCAACGCTCCTCAACCTGGACGAGCAAAACGATGGGATCATCATGGTGGTGGACAACAATCAGTATCGACTCAAGTGGTCTCAAACGTTCGAACTGCGTGCAACCTCACCCACACACTTGGAAACGAGCGATGGTGTAAGCTTTAGAGCGTCACCCCATAGTGACGTCAAGCACCTCGAGACTGATGTCATCTACACGTGTGAGGTGACACCCCACTCTGACATTGTCAACGTACAACATGCGCGACACGATCGATACACGGCAAACACCGATCTCCACATACGACAAACGTTGAACAATAACGATCTACTAGTATTACGTCAGCTTCTCGAATGATACGTCACGCCTAAACTAACCCAATAGCCGCTCACAGATGAGGAGATACGTCACGCTCAATAGAACCTGAATGTGTCGTAGAGTTTGAATAGCAAAAGAAAAATGCCTGTATGTTGTCTATATAGTACACATGCCTTCCCACTTGCATGGTACATGTTTCAATTTTTTTTTTCTTGAAATTTTGTTAATTAAGAACAAATAAATGGTTACTGTTTGAATGTACGAGTTTGATTCAATCCTAGTTCCCGTAACTCTTGTATATAGCCTCGTTCCCGCAACTCTTGTATATAGCCTAGTTCCCGTAACTCTTGTATATAGAATTGTATGTTCGTATCAATGTGTGCCAGTTTACTCTCTACTCCATCCTTGAGTTTATAAAATACAATCATAGTTGCGAGTCCCATAGTGATAACGAATATAATGTACCACACACCAATGATGGTCCACGTATCTGTGTAATGTTCCATACTGTCTTGGCGGGCCGGTTCGATTCGCTTACTGCTTCCTAGCAATGCTCTGGTACGATTTCAGTAATATGTCAACAACTCTTGAAGCTCAATACTCAGAGGATAATGTAGCAGTATAACGCACAATGTTATGAATGTAACCAGGTACTTAGAGTCAGAGCTAGTGGGTACGAGCTACGAGCTACGTCACAGTATACGAGACATAACCCTCCCCAAGTCAATTCTTGTCCGGGTATGGAATCATAGGTTTCGAACTGTGACGACGTATAGACACATTCGGAGGAAGCGTCATCATAGGTTTAATATACGTCACTAGGTAGAGATCGACGTGTTGATATTGTTCGGCTAGCTGTTTAATACAAGCTCCCTGTACGAAAGCTCCGTCGTAGAGGAACAAGTCTATGAAACGACCATAACTCACACTAATCTCAATTGCTTTAAAGAGACGCGCGTCTGGGGTATTTGTATGATTAAACATAAACTCCTCTGCCCATACGAGTCCTCTAGATGTAATAACGTTTAGGTTCACACCAGACCTCCTATACGCTTCGATAAACGTGAGCGTGTCTAGCTTGTCGTGTATGAGTTGGTTGAGGAGCCCTTGGCGTACCGTCGTCCGTAACCGAGCACCTGTAATAATATCCACATAGGGTCGCGTATTCACACCTATTCGTTTCAACGTGTATAGTAGAGCCAACACGCTTCCAGCACTAGCGCCGTACGTCACGTCATAAACCAGGGTACAATCGACGAGCTCTAAAAGTTTCTGAAGCCCACTAAGACCACCGCTCGAAAAGACTGCCACTCTTGTCATAGTACGTCAGAGTAGTACCTACGTCAGACGCTTTGGAGTACGTAGTACCACGTCAGACGCTTTGGAGTACGTCAGAGTAGTACCTACGTCAGACGTGTTAGTGGGACTAGTACGTCAGACCACGTCAGAGCTACAGTTCTTAGTTACATTGGTGGTCTTGGAAGAGTTCTAAGAAGTAACAAATGAGAAAAGCTGTAACAAAGTTGGTTGATGACAGTAGGACAGAAACGTCAGAGCAGTACGTCAGAGCTTGAGCAAACGAACCACAGTACACCGAGTATAAGCACAATGGAAGATTCTCCACCGCAACCCGAATCAACTTATACATCACGATTGGGGCAGAGAATGGGCACAGCACTTGTGGTTACCGCGGTGTTGTTGTGTCTCGTCTTTCTCTATATACTATTCATCCGTCCTAATGATGAGTCTTTACGTGACGTGAGAGATACCCGAGCGAGAAAAGCGTTGGAGCGTCCAGGTTATAAAGCTGACGTACATAATATTGACGTACATAATATTGACGTACCAGCTGACCTATGCGAAGATTACACATTCTATAAAAAGGTCACGTCCGCCCTGAACCCCAATTCAGAATACTGGATTCCCAGCGATGGGCTCGAGTGTCGAGATGGACAACTCGTCGTGCATCAATGTTCGAAACTAAACCCCGTCGATCTACCTCCTTTGCCCGGCTACGGGGGTGATCGTCCCGTCCCCTATGGTTACGATCGTGACGCGAAGATGTGCCGTCTCGTGGACGAGAATAGTTATCGACACCCCACCTATTACTTTCAACCACAATACACTCCGTTGGATGAGATCCGCATACGAGGCTATGGTATGGGAACGTGGGAGGGACAACACGTTATTCACGAGGACCAAAGACTCTCATACTTAGGCGATGGGGTATATACACGAGATGGGCAATACATCTTCATGGGTCATGATCGACTATCACTTGTCAATAACGCTGTATTACCCCGATCAGCGTTCTATTGTAATGTCGACTCTGACGTCACAGAAGGTTTGTACCAGTGTCGTGGGGGGTATCCGTTTGCTTCAGCCACCCAGCTATCCCCAACTAGTGTACCGGTTGAAGATGATGAACCACCGTGGGTGTACGGTATAAACAATCTAGTCGGGTTCAAGTTTTACAATCCGACAAACACAGAGTACGTCATCTCAGACGGTACTACGTATACCATTCACGAGGGATCGTATCCCTATCCTGGATTTGTCTTTGAACACCAAAACCATCTCGGAGTATTGGACAGTTCCGTCATGTTCTACAATGAAGATCTAGCTCGCTTCGAACCCAATCAGAGCGGACAGTTTCTTCTCACGCGCGACTATCTCGACAAGGTATACCCTTTAACCGTATGAGCTACGTCACACGTAATGCTACGTATACTGATGATCAGTACACACAGTGAACACTGCTTGTTGGATCTTAGAGTCGAGTAACTGAACACAAGAGTTTGGATGTGGTTTTTCTTTGGTCGATACGTAAGACCTATCTCGGTATACGTCACGTCCCTGTCCATCTGGTATACGTCACGTGACGTGTAACCAAACATGAAAGGGCTTGACGATGACGATGTAGCGCTCGAACGCAAGCATGGCCTGTTGGTGTTTGGGTTCCTAGTTTTATGTTTAATCATACTCTACTATTTATACCCGAGAGAACAAGAGGAAGTTCGCAACCCATTCCCTATCGAACATCTAACTGCAGCGTTCAACACATGTGTGACCCAGCAAGGGTTACGTATCAATAGCAACGAATACATAACGTGTCATGTAGACGAGGATACAACACAACCATACTATATACGTCATCACTGTTCCGAGGGTACGTCTGATTTGTTTCCCAAATGTCGCACGTGTGGTGAAGATAGTGTGCAGATCGTACCACGATACAACACTGTCCCTTTGTTGATACAGTGTAGCGGGGGCGAATTGGAAACGGTAGAATTTGGTACAGTGACAAAAAACGCCCGACGAGTCGAAGTTGGTACGATGACAACAGACGTCCCACAAGTCGAATTTGGTACGAAAGACGCCATATATTTCGACAACGAGTATTACGCGGTGATTCCGGGTCACGTAAACATGAACGATAATGTATATACAGCTCGTCTCGCCCCAACGGAATACGGCGTCCGAGAGGTTCGCTTCGTCGATATCCCACGAGTAATGTTTCCACTATATGTGTTACGTCATGAAGGTGGAATCCTCTCACGTCGAAGAAACGTCATTCACGTGGACGGATCGACCGAATTGGTGCACGGTGGTCTCATTCACGTCAACGGTACAGACCCATGCTACCCCGAAGAGACAAACATATTGTATATGGGCAACGGTAAACTTTGGGACTGTGCCAATAAAGTTACAATCGGTTTTGACGGGCGGACACTGGATCCCACTACGGGTGAAGTACTACCATCGAATCTATCAGGTGAAGTAGTCGTCCCTGGCGAGAATAGAGGAAAGTATAAAGTCACAGAGAGGGGAGGTGTGACCACGTACTTTGACGATTACCGCCTACTGAGTGAATATTCCCTCGAGTTGATACAACCAGCGCCTCCAGAACCGTGCCCATGGGTACGTGGTATTGAGCGAGCGTCTGGGTATAAATTTACCAACAGCGACAATACGCGTACAGCTACGTATAGCGACGGAATCGTCACGTACGAAGAGACGGGTAGGGTGGGTGTCTCACCAAACACATTCTCGTTTGAAACCCAGAGCAACTTTGGTATCAATCATGTAAACTTTAGGGTGGATGCGGACGGGAAAACTGGAGAGTGTTGTCCACGTGGTTGGGTAGGTGATACATGTCCAGACGTAGTACCAAATGCGTATATACAATATATTGATCAGTAAACAGTTTCTTCTAACGCGCGACTCTCTCACCAATAAGATTCGCTCGTACGTAAGAGTTACCCATCATCTCGGTATACGTCACCACGTGTAACCATGAAAGCTGGTCTGTTGGTGTTTGGGTTCCTTGGGTTCCTAGTTCTATGTTTAATCATACTCTACTATTTATACCCGAGAGAACAAGAGGAAGTTCGCAACCCATTCCCTATCGAACATCTACCTGCAGCGTTCAACACATGTGTGACCCAGCAAGGGTTACGTATCAATAGCAACGAATACATAACGTGTCATGTAGACGAGGATACAACACAACCATACTATATACGTCATCACTGTACCGAGGGGACGTCTGATGTGTTTCCCAAATGTCGCACGTGTGGTGAAGATAGTCTGCAGATCTTACCACGAGAAAACAATACCCCTGTGGTGGTACAGTGTAGCGGGGGCGAATTGGAAACGGTAGAATTTGGTACAGTGACAAAAAACGCTCGAATAATAGAAGTTGGTACGATGACGACAGACGACCCACAAATCGGCAGATGGTATTACACGATACTTCCGGCTCACGTGAACATGAACGATAATATATATACAGGTCGTCTCGCCCCCACGAGATACGGCGTACGAGAGCTTCGATACACCGATATCCCACAAACCGCAACACTACATGTGGTAAGTCCAGAAGGTGGAATCCTGTCCCGACGACGACGCGCCGTTCCACCCGACAATGACGGATGGAGCACATTGTTGCACGGCCTGCTCGTTAGAGTCAACGGTACAGATCCATGCTACCCCGGCGAGACAAACATGTTGTATATGGGCGACAGTAAACTTTACGACTGTGCCAATAAAGTTACAATCAATTTTGATGGGCGCACCCTGGATCCCACTACGGGTGAAGTAGTCCCATCGGAACTATCGGGTAACGTAGTAGTCCCTGGCTCGCGAAGAGGAAGGTATAAACTCACAGAGGGCGGAGGTCAGACCACGTACTATGACGACTATCGCCTAGTGAGTGAACATTCCCTCCAGTCGACACAAGAACCCCCTGTAGAACCGTGTCCATGGGTACGTGGTATCGAACGAGCGTCTGGGTTTAAATTTACCAACAGTGACAATACGCGTACAGCTACGTATCGCAACGGAGTCATCACGTACGCAGAGACGGGTAGGGTGGGTGTATCACCAAACACGTTCTCGTTTGAATACCAGAGCAACTTTGGTATCAATCATGTAAACTTTCGGATGGATCCGGATGGGAAAACGGGAGAGTGTTGTCCACTTGGTTGGGTAGGTGATGTATGTCCAGATGGAGTACCAAAGTTGTATGTACATTATATTGATCAGTAAACAGTTTATTCGCTCCAATACAAACAGTTTATTTCGTAACTATACAGCAAATTATATTTATCAGATATACACGTCAGAGCTTAATCAAAGGATCATAGGCTTGTGGCGGGACAATCGTATCTAGGATTATAGACTGATCGATCTATCGGATCATAGGCTTGTGTTGTAACACGTATCACTCTAATCCATAGCCCAATGTCAAGTTTAAGCCTGTAACCAAGATAACTATTGATAACATTGTTAACCTACACTCGTGACGCGCTTGGTATTTCCAGCTAAACCTATTGTACAATAAATGATTTATCACGATGATCGTATTTTCTTTCTCTGACACTCCTCGTCATCCATCATCCTCTTCATACTTGTCGTCGTCGACGTCACCAAGTGACGGGTACACCTTGATCTATCGACGTAAGAATGTTGGTCTCGTGCCTGGATGAATTCGCTCGTGACGTTGATCGGTGTATAGGCGCATAGAGAAATGTAACTCGGTTTCGCCGTTGTAGTTTTACCCACGATGACTCGGTCAAAGACATTTGCGAGTGGCACGTTCAACCAGTGGGCAACCAAAGAAAAGACCCCTCGCGTACTATTCTTCCCCATCAGTCGAACAATCTCAGACACTGGTGTGTACTCGTATATACAATAAGCACAAGAGGGTACAACCCATTCAGTGACGACACGTTCAAGTCTAGACCCATCCTCGTTGTAATACTCTTGCATCCACGATTCAAGTTTTGACACCAACAGGATCCCGTGCTGGTGAAGAATACCCACAATCAATGGTGATTGTACTTGCTCGAGTATAACTATGCGATTCACAGCGAATCTCTCGTGGGGAATACTATTTACGTTGGTACTCATCCTCGCTATATACTATGTAATCGAACCTGAGCCGCTTCCTTTCAACGCTCAACTGCGGGACGTTCTCATGAAACAGTCTATAAATATTGAGAAAACACCCTGTTTCACCACTCACGACTGTGCTCAACAAAATACGTCAAAGAGCGCGTATGGTTGTGTCGACGAGATGTGCGTCAAGCAAGATAATATACCCTTCACGGGAAAGTGTGATACGTCACTAGAGATACTTCCTCTCCTATTTGGCTCTACTCAGTTTGGAGTGGCGTATACAGCTTGCGTCTCTCTACATAGATATTTGTATGACGATTCTGGTGAACACACGTACTCGTGCGAAGGAGGTACCTATAGGGGACCTGGAGCGAAATACTGTGATTGTCCCTCCGACCTAATACGCGTCTCTACTACGACACCACATGGTATTATTCCTCATTGCGTAGATACCGCAACGTTGAGACTAAATACAAACTTGGTAGAAATGTAGCATCTAACATAGGATTGCAGCTCGCTCTACTACCTACGTCAGAGGTTCGTGCATCGATACCATGCTCGGACTAGGACACTGTGGTATAGGATGAGAAAGTACACATTGGTCTGTTACACATTTTATTTATGTTTCTGCACTTTAAGCCTCTCACCATACATGGTATTACATACAAGTCCCCAATTACTACAGAGCGTTTCACATTAGTTAATCCAATATGCTACGTCATCTTTACCAGTCAATACTTTAAATCTCGTATTGTATAGACCACCGCCGGCAATCTTGTGCTCGCAGAACGGAGATCCTAGTACGTCACTCTCCATCCCCATCTCTGGATAGAGCCAAATATCTGTCGTCGCCTGTGTGTAAACTAGCTGTTCCATTGGTGGCCCCTTCTTCGTCCGGGGGACCCATACAAACGTTGAACCGCCATCTTCAAAATACGTCAAACCGCGATCCACGACACAGTGGACCCCCATCCATGCGCCTGATGAGAAACACATCTTGTGGCGAGGCAACTTGAATTCCACCAACGTCATCTTCTGTAGGTCTCCGTCGTCCCCATACAGGTTAATCAAATCACGCTCAAACAGATGTCGGTAGTAAAACCAAACAGCTTCTTCGGATCCGTGCATGTTATTGGGAACCACAACGACAAATTTAGCGGTGTGGCAACTGTTTAAATACTTGGCTGGATCACCCACAATAATCACCAAGTCACCCTCCGTACATGTATCCGACCGAAGAACCACGTCATGATCTTGATCACAGTTTTCATCGTCGATCGTCTCGCGTATAGTGTCGATCGTCTGACGTATAGTGTCAATCACGTATCCACTCTCGCCCACCACCACGACCACAAACGCCGTAGGTTCATCGTTGGCTAGGTTCATTTGGTTAGACTGAGAAATCATGTTGGAAACGGCAACTGAACTGCGCGATGAATGGGAATGTGTGTTTATATCACGTCTATGTTATCGCAAGTATGAATTCACCACGTTGTACGAACGCTGAACGTCACACCTCTGTTATCTCACGCGTACGTCACACCTTTGTCACTGTACGTCATGTGAACGAGGGTATGAGCGTCATATGTGAGTGAGCCTCCTGTGAACAACGTCATACTGTGAGTGAACGAGCGAGAAACATCAGAATGTTTCAAACAGCCATCACCGTGTACGAATCGATGGTAACGGGTGGGTCGTTCGAATGGTACAACTCTACCGATTGTCCGGGTATCAAACATGGACAAGGAATCATCGTCAAATCCGTGGGAGAAATCTCCGATTCTTCCGCTCTAGGTTTAGCCGTACCCAGTGAGATACTCAACAATATGTTTACGCGGATCGCTGTGACCGCCACCAACTATACGTATGGCTCTCATGTATATACAGTGTCGATCGACGACGAACATTATTGTTTCTACACTGTGCCCACTACTGGTACTGTGGGATTTGATTTTCGAGTGGATGCGCGTATACGTACTGGTACACCTATCGTCGTCGTCACACGTGGAATACTAGTAGGTCTCCCTATCGAAGGACTCTCACGTGAACTCTACTTTCGAGATTCGCGTCCCGAACTAAGGGCGATGTACGAAGAATTCGTCTCGCGAGGGTACAATGCGAGAATCCAACAGTGTAACATACTCAAAGATATTAGATCGCTAGCACTCAAACGGATACAATACCGCAGAGGAGGTCACCAGGCTTTAGCTGCATAGTTTGAGTTGCTGCGTTACTGAGAAGGCGAGTTGAGCACCGAGGCGAGATGAGTTACTATGATTATTTAGCCTTAGATGGAGTTGATTGATGTATGATGTATGTAGGGTTGAAACACAATAAACGTATACATGTATAATCCACATTTGTATTTATTCCTTTACCATACCACGTCCCATCATTACATAGTAGTTGTAGTACCATGCACCTTGTGTTATATTATGTACTATTGGGTATTCTTGTGAACGTGACGGACGGGACAAAGTAAATAAACCCTAGTGGATCCTTTTGACGAAACATGTAGTCTTGGTCCCCTAGGTTATGCATGTAGAACTCAATCTTCTGATTTCTTACGATTTCCGTATGGTGTATGGGTAGAGCTGCCAATTCCCGCGTCGGTACAAACATCGTCATCAGAAAGGCGCTGTTCACTGGTGATGGAACTTCTATACGTTGCATGGTGTGACTCTCGAGAATAAATTCTCGTGGGATAGAGACGGGAAAGACATTCATTGTGTCATATGGTTTTTGCACCGGTGTAGGATAGGATGGTGTAGGCTCTGACGTAGCATCGCTAGGCTCGCACGTTGTAGGCTCTGACGTAGCATCGCTAGGCTCGCACGTTGTAGGCTCTGACGTAGCATCGCTAGGCTCTGACGTAGCATCGCTAGGCTCGCACGTTGTAGGCTCTGACGTAGCATCGCTAGGCTCTGACGTAGCATCGCTAGGCTCGCACGTTGTAGGCTCTGACGTAGCATCGCTAGGCTCCGAAGGAGTAGGCTCTGACGTAGCATCGCTAGGCTCTGAAGGTGTAGGCTCTTGTCCACCCAGCTCTTCAGTATTTCCAACACCTGTAGGGTCTGGCTCTGACGTAGCATCACTAGGCGTACCCAAGTCTAAAGCAATGTTCGAGAGAGATGAATCGGGTCCACCTTCAAGCTCACGTTCGAATGTAGGCTCTGACGTAGCATCGCTAGGGAATGTAGCATCGGTAGGCTCTGACGTAGCATCAGGCTCTGACGTATTACTCAACGTAGGCTCTGACGGAACATCACTAAGCGTACCCAAGCAGAGAGATGAATCGGGTCCACCTTCAATCTCACGTTCGAATGTAGGCTCTGACGTAGCATCGCTAGGCGTACCTCCACCTTCAAGCTCACGTTCGAATGTAGCATCGGTAAGCTCTGACGTAGCATCAGGCTCTGACGTATTACTCAACGTAGGCTCTGACGTAGCATCGCTAGGCGTACCCAAGCAGAGAGATGAATCGGGTCTAGAGTTGGATGTCGCGTTTCCCTCAGGCATAATCTCTTCCTCTTCCTCGCCCTCGCTAGACTCGTCCATAGGTTCACTTGTGATCAACGTTTCATTACGTATGATTTCCAATTGATTAGGATGTGAAGCGATCGGAGCGTCGCTCGTAACAACACCATCAAATTGTTTTGACGTAGAGCTAGGATTAGGTGACGTAGGGAGCGGAGGATCAACCGACGTAGCGTGGGTAGGATCACCGGACGTAGCGACTGTGGGATAACCCGACGTAGCGAGCGTACGATAACCCGACGTAGCGACATTTTCACCCGCGTCAGATAGGATTGCGTGGACAATGCCATGGGATGGGATACTTGTGGGATGAACCCTTACTGTTTTGTTCGATGAATCCGAGGATGTTGGACGTCTTCGCTTAACACTTCCACCTTGTACAATCAACTGTCGCTTCATAGTCAAAGTGCGATCTTACTTCTCGACGAGCCTCGTGACGCTTAATCGACTTGGTTCCTCGCTCGTGACGTAGGACCTGCTTTGCTCACTCGTGTCGTAGGATGCACTGTGACGTTGATCGTTCGTGACGTAGGACCTAGTGACGCTTAGTCGAAACTTGACGTAGGACCTAAACGTTAGGGTCTGTCAGTCATGGCCAAGGAGTGACGTTGCTCGCTCGTGACGCCACAAGTTGTGTTTCATTCGTTCAGGGACACCAATATACCCGTAGTGACGCTTAGTCGAAACTTGATACGTTGCTAGTACTCTACTATGAGGGACCCGACAAGCATCAGCTTCATAACACCGCTCGTCTATCGACCGTATATTGAACACGCTGTCCGAGTATTACAAAACGTTTGTCCATGGGTATGCTTCAACATTGAAAATCCAGATCTCGTAATAGCCGTCCTACCGGCATACAAGCACCTCATCACTAAACACCTACGTCACGAGATACTAAAACATTGCGTCGACGCAAAACACGTGGAGATTATCGATGCGACGAGTCTTCATCACGAGTATGGTGCTGTTCTTGTAAAGAATATCGTCTACTTGGTTTTCGAGTACTTGCACGAGTGTAGAGTCATATCTCACCGTGTTATGAGGATGTGGATCCACCGCCTAGAACTACACATGTATCAACGAACGCGGATTCGCCAACCGGGTCCCTACACCCCGCGATGGACCAACAAATGGAATACCTGTGGATTGGTCGGAGATTCCATCATACGTCTACGGGATCATACGAAATACAGTCCTCAATACCGGTTACCTAAACCCATCTTCTGGTCTCGCGAAGCAGAATGGCTCGAAGGTGAACGTACCTATTTGATAAACCTATGGGAGAATGATTATTTCAACAACGTGGTACAACAAGATCAAACGAGAAAGTGTGAGAGCGATCGTACGAGAGTAATTAAAAAGAATGATGCGCGAGACGACAAGGGGAGGTTAAAAAATACACAGTGTGTAAACATTCAGCCAAGTGAGGGTACGTCACCAGTACTCTGTGAAATTACAACCCCACCAGTCCTCACTCGAGATTCTACACTAGTTACGTCACCAGTACTCGCTACGTTGTCTGCTCGTGTATCACCTCGAGCATCCGTGTCGAGCAACGTAGCAGGGATCGATTCGACGTCTCGAGCAAGTACCAGTGGCATGTTGAGAGAGATTGAATCGGTGCCAGCGACCGAAACTAGCGTTGATACACGAGTTACGTCACCAGTACTTGCTAGACTACGTCAGAGCTACGTCAGAGTTCCGTTGGAGTTTCTTGTGCGAGTGTTTGAGACTCTGCGCTATAGATGTGGTTTAACCACGAAGCTATTTACGTTAACCCATTGTCTGTTGACTGTGTGGAATATAGGAACGAGGTATTTAGCGGATGATGGACTGTGAGTTCAGGATACTACAATTGCATTAGGCTTTGTGTTCGCATAAGATTTTATTCAATCTGTATAATCAATAAACAAGTTTTAATCACGTTATATTTAATTCTTCACATTGGTCAGTCACTTGAACACTGTTACCATCACTCGACACATCTAACATTGTGTCATCCGACTGAACCCGAACCTCCACCTCCCTCATCCACGTATCCCTGAATCCAACACTTTTGAGGTGTGCATACGTTCCTTCACTTTCCTCACTCGGTTGAGGAGTCTGTGATTTTCGCTCTCTTCGAGCTCGACGGGCTTGTGATCGCGTCATCGTGTTTACGTAGTTCACGTTCCCGAACCAAGTAGTCGAACGTTGTCTTGACTTTACAAGTGTGGTATGCTGGGAAGATTGCTTCAAAGTTGGCCGTGTTGAGAAATGGAACAATCGACTTAATCTGCGCCTCGGATTTCACTCTGCTTACTACCTCGTAAAACCAAGCCATAGTGACGAGGTGTAACCCAAAGACGATGTTACACTCCAGAGTCTTGCCGACACAAGCGTGCCCAGTCATGGCGTACCGCTGGAACATTGGACCATTATAGAACGGGGGCGTGGAGGCACAATCACATGAAAGGGTATAATTTTGGGGACATTTATACCTCTTCTTGTCCATGGACCATGGAACGCTCTGCAACACAACACAAGTTCTAGACCTGTTGACCAGAGTAACTATACCATGTACAGGACACGGATAAGTAACCACGTCCATACGATACGGCGCCTTTGCAGCCGCAAAGCTACAATACAGAGCACACTCTCTTTTCGTGTAGAAAACACCAATGGGAAAATAGTCCCCCTCGGGAACGACGCGCTTCATGAGATCGGGAAACGTTTGTTGAATCCGCGCTCGTAGACTCTCGTCGCTCATGTTGCGATTCTTCTCATCGCGACACCACGCAATCTTGGCCGCATACTCTTCTGTATAGCGAAAACTCTCCGTCAGCGAAAACGTGGGAATGTCTAGTTTACCATTCACGTCATAGACAGACTTGTCTTGCACTGGAGGTATTTGGTAAATATCCCCGAAAAAAACTAGAAACATATCGTACGCTTGAGCCATCAAACACAGAACCCGATACAACCCCAGTGATATCATAGACAACTCGTCAACCAATAGAGTAGATCGATGCTTTTTCTTCACTACTTCTCCATCGGCACCAACCACCGATCCCTTGGGTAACTTGATCAAATCCACAAGCGCTTGAGTCTGCAAATCGTTTGAAAATATTACAATCATCAATTGTAGTTCAACGTATTTCAAACCGAGACCAGTCATGAGCGTACTGTGAATGGTATCACCCCCATTGTTTATAGCAATCTCGTTGGTATAAGCGACGAAACGTGCACCCAACGTCTTGCCAATGTACGTCTTGCCCGCTCCCGGTGGACCGTCCACATAACACGCGGGGGTTTGCTCCCGATAATGCTTTCTTAGAAATTTCGTAGCAGCCTCTTGTTGCGTCACAATACGCTCTTTTAAGCTTGCCATAGCACTGTATCGCACTCACCAATGAAAATTCGAGCGTTAACACACTATTTAAAATCGTAGCGTACGTATGGGACCTATAGTAAGTCGTCCCACGGTCTCTCTGTAACCTCACGAAAGGGTCGCAATAACGTTTATAAACACGAGTCTAGCTAACGTTTATATAAACCACCATGAAGTTCCACGGGAGGTATCAGAAAGATAACGAGATCAAGATATGGATCGAAGAGGTGCCCGCCGTCGACACCCTTCGTTTCCATATGCTCGCCAACGCGATCTTTAATCTTGTTTGCGAAGATACCACCGTCACAGTCAAGAACGTCACCGAAGCAAACACGAGCTCGAAAACTGTATACGAGGCAATCGGTTTGAATAGCTTTAACCAACACCAACAGATTATGTTTACAAACGATTTCTATCCCTACGTCAAATCCCTATCTAATGACGTGGGGGAATTTAACAACGTGCAAATCGCGCTCGATCAACTGATTGAAGATTTAAATTTGATCAATCAAGTAACCGCCACGATGCAAGTTGCCGTCAATATCCGCGGCAACATTGGTAACGAGGATGGACTCATCATCAATGGATTGACCGATTTGAACGATCAATGCGTCATCAATAACAGTGTTCTACACACCCGCGTGATGACCGTCCCGATCCGTCCCAACGCAAAACCGAGTCGCATCACGTTTCCAGCCCAGAAAATCTCTCACACCCGCATGTTGGTTCGCGAGTTTTCCGTTGACATGCGCAACGTAATTAACGATGTTTTGGACATTAACTTTGGTGACGCAATCGTAGAGTCACACGATGTTCTTCTCAGATTTAACGTTACCCAGAGCGGGGGACGTTCAGACTATTTCGAGTATTATCAAAAGGTCGTGGGTGCCACTCCCGTCGTCATTCGTAATAACGGCGAGGATGTGGCTATGGGAAAGTTCAACGAGGCTGTTAGCGTGCCGATTCACGAGCACGGTTCGAATTATCTCGAGTTCTCGTTCCCAGCGAATCCCTACTTTACAATCAGCGTCGACGGCACCATGGTTAGCGGCCAGACTCGGGATGTCTACGTCACTGTGGCGTATACACCCATCATGCCGTCTGTCGAATTCACCCTCTCTGGTATCCCCGCTGGTGTGAATCAGGTCCATCTTCAATTGAAATCCACCGAGGTCGATTACGAGATCACTGTGGGTGGTCGCGGTTCACACAAGTTTCAAGCTCCCCTCGGTGAATTTACACTCGACTCTCTCACGTATACACCCGTCTTGAACGAGGAGAGCGAGAATGTTCGTCCGATTTCCATCTACCTTTTGAATTCCCAGGTTACGATTGAACTCGCGTACCCCGAGACTTTCGGTAACGAGCGCAAGTGTCGCCCCATCCATCCTCACTGTTTCTGTTTCGGTATGAAGCATTGTCATCCCGTCTACCATGACGTTTGTTACACAAAGTGGAACGTGAACACGCACCCGCGAATGGCTCTCATGGGTTGCCACGGGAATCAAACCGAGGCTAGGTCCGCAATTACAAACTACAACACCGTCATGCTAGGCACTTTGGATTCCGACTATGATTACATCACTGTGGGTAATGTCAAGACGCAACTCTCTGCGTTTGTATTTCCCGACAAGTCCGAGAACAAGATTCTGGGGCTCTTTGTTCGAATCGGTACGGGCGAGGTTGACTATGCGCTCCTCTCGGCTCTCTACGCAAAGGTGGACATACTAGTTTTCATCATCGGTTCCAGCACACATAACGATACCAAGTTTAGGAAAATTGCCACCGTCATCACCGAGTTTAACGATTTTAGAGATGAACTACCCGGAGAGGCTCAGTACGCATACAAGTTTACGAGTCTCCCTCACTTGAATGGGTATGTCCATGATGGGTCGCTCCAAGAACCGATGTATGTGAGCATCCCACTCACTACGTCAGCAAGCGGTAACGATCTAACAATGGTGTCACCCCTATTCTCGTCCTCTGCGACCACTCGTCTCGTTTATGACGTGAACGATCTCTCTCTGTTGACACTTGTACCAAATCTCGTTATGCATGGTCTCATGGTGAACATCCCCACGGACAAGGCGATCCAGATCCGCGACCAACTCGCCTCATTCTTTAACGTAGAGGATCTCATTAAATGGGCCAAGAGTATTACACCGATCCGCGAGTTGGTTAGCCTAGACTCGCTGAGACCAGACGCCGAGCGTAAACGGTATTGTCGCAGCAAGAAGTGTTACTACGATCGGTGTAAGAGATGTTGGATCTCTGTATGTTGTCGACGCGGTGGACCGTCAAGAGGTTGTCCCCGCTGTTGTCATACACCGTGTAGGTGCCATAAATCTCGTCACTGTCGTCACTAGCGACAGGTATGGTGGGCACAAGAGATGTCTGTAGGATCAATACTCTGTACGAGGTATCAACTCTGTAGAGTCTGACGTACCTCGTACTGTGACGTAGCTAATACTCTGTATGAGAGGTATCAATACTCTGTACGAGGATAGGTATTAATAAATAACAAATATATCCAATACAATGATTTTATTAACCCACAACCTTAATCCACAACCATAGTAAGTTATACATGTAAATACACAATACGTGACGAAAGGTGACGCATAATGCACGTTACACCACGTCAGAGCTAGGTTCAGTCAGCGGTTCCAACTCGATCCCTTGTTCACTGTCTAGTCGACTCGGTGTCTTGTTCGCTCTCCGCTTGATGTAGTCCCGATGGAGAGTTACTAGCGTCATCGTAATTACACTGATCGAGCCAACAACTATAAATCCAACCACACCGAGTGTCGCATTTTGGTATGAAACCTCGTCATAATCGATCCGATACATCTCGCCTTTAATCTTGATATAGTCATACTCACTCTTGCGAGCATTGGGAAACTCGTCACAGTAAAACACTACATTTATCAGACGAGGATCCTCACACACGGGAACATTAGGTTGACTTTTCCAACCTACAGTACAGTAGGGTGATTTTGTGTACTCGTTTTGCTCACTCTCATGATCTTCCTCCTCCTCGTCCCATTCGTGGTTATACCGCTTGGGTCTATACAACGTAGATGGTACAGTTGTATGGTGTGACGTAGATGGTACAGTTTCCTCCTCGCTTGTATGCTGTGATGATGGACTCGTTTCCTCCTCGCTCGCTGTATCTTGTGACGTAGATGGACTCGTTTCCTCGCTCGTTGGGTGTGATGGACTCGTTTCCTCGCTCGTTGAGTGTGATGGACTCGCCTCCCTCGTTGGGTGTGAGGTAGATAGACTCGTTGTATCGTTGGGTTGGTGTGACGTAGACAGACTCGTTGTATGGTGTGACGTAGATAGACTCGACGTAGTGGGTACAGTTTCATCCCTCGTAAATCGAATCAACAGTGGGTTCATACAAGAATACGTCACGGTTGGTACGCTAAACAAGGTTGCGTCCAGGGCGGTAATAGGATTTCCCGTCAACGTGAGGAGTTTAAGTCTCGGTGCTATAATCTCACCCACAGTCACCAGGTTGTTATTGTCCAACTGTAGGGTTTTCAAACGAGGTAGGTTTAGAACGATATACGAGAGGAGTCCATTCTTCAGAGATATATCGTGTATACGTGTGTGGTTGATCCACGTAAACGAAACCATCTCGTTCTCATAGACCACCAGTTCTCTAAGGTTGGGAATCGTATTGAGCACAGTCCCGTTCAATACCTTGGGATTGTACAGTATGAGGGATCGAATGGTGGTGAGCCAAACTCGGGATGAGGTTTCAGTTAGGGTCCCCGTTAGGATAGTCAAGCTCGTCGTCAAAGGAGGGACCGAGAAAGGTAACTCTCCTCGTGACGCAACATGGAGCTCGTGCGAGTACGGATTTCTATGACACGCTACGCTGCCTCCTTTAATCCGCTCACACTTTGAAGGTAACACTGGTGGTTCATCTGAACCCATAGCAAACGCTATACCTCCGAATATACACACGCACATCAAAACAATACTCGGTTTAAACAGTAACATTGTTCCACAGAGTATAGATCGTATGTCAGACTGTGAGATATAACACTACTGTTGAATGTCTGAGACCGTCTTTATATCCCACCTGTTATCTTACTAGACTGTATGTCGCCATGTGACGTAGACTGTACGTAGACTATCCGTGTGACGTAGACTGTTGTGACTCTCTCTCGCGTTCCTATACCTCCTCGCTTTCCTTGACACCACAGACTTGCTACATACAACTCTCTCTAATTACAATTTGACTGAAGTCAACAACTGATGTTTTTTTCTTCCAAAATGACTCTAGCGTTCCTTTCGCTTGCTGTGACGTTATATTGTCATGTGACGTAGACTGTATATTGTGATGTAGACTGTATATTGATTGTTTAAATCTGACCATCTACCAGAAGGACTTTTGGAGTATGTTACAAGGCGACTTATACCGGCCTCTTGTCTCCGAGTTCAAACCTCAGGAGTCCTTCTTTTTTTAAATCAATATACAGTCTACGTCACATGACAATATACGTCTACTGTTGTCACTCTCTCTCGCGTTCAGTGCTCACTCTAGTAGAGAATATCGGAACTACGTTCAGTGGATAGTCTACGTCACATGGCGATCAAGTCAGATAGACTCACACACATCTCACGGTCTAGGATTGCACATGTGACTCTATACCGAGACTATGGATTGCACAGGATCGAGGTTAAGAATACATGATTAAGTTCAAGTGTGTTTATTGTATATCAGACGAGCGTTAATGCTCGGGATACAAATATCCAATGCTCTTCATTACAGGTTAACGTACAATACATATTCACGTCATTACACTAGGTACCCTAGGCACCAAATATACAGTTACTACCACAAGCATCACCAAGTATATTACACGTCATCAGACTGAACAAGTTACACGTCATACAATGCATTATTATAATTGATATCTTCAACACGCTCCCGGACCTCGAAACCAAGCTTGGACATGGACCGACGTACAAGATTATCAGAGTCGTCACCAGTAATATAATACTTGACGGTAGCAGGTCGCTTCACGCAACTACCCGTGTAGATGACAGACAGCTCGTTCTCCTTGGGTATGACGACTGGACGGTCTCCCTCGTTCGTAACGACAAAATGGAAAAACGTACGCCACTCGGGAAAGAGATGATCCAACACCTTGTCGCAATACTTCCTGTGCCGCTCAAACGCGAGATCTGGATGCTTGAAGAGTGCTAGTTTTGATGGACTCGTAATGATACCAATCATATGTGTGTCTCGCAGTGCACCCAAATTTGCGCGTAGACTCGGTGTAGTGGGGTACAAGTAATCGGCAAAATTCTCACACTCCCACAGCTTCTTGAACGATTCTTGAAACGCCAACATCACATCTTCATACACGTCCTTTGGTGTGTGGTCGGCCAGTTCGATATTATTCCTTTGTGCTTCTAGGCAACCCATATAGATGCCAGGTAGGATAGCCTCAAATATGTCGCAGGTAACGAACATACCCTTCGGTTGGACACCCGTGTAGAGAAACTCCTTTATGCCAGGACCCTGTTGTGAAAACCCAACAACCCATCCGGTAGGTTCCACAACGACGCCCCTTTCGTAGTCAATGACGCGACCAACTTCATGATCCGAGGTGTGTGATGTAACAGCTCCGTAGAGATGGTAAAGCTTCCCAAGAATGGTGGTCGTCAAGAGTGTTTGTATAGGTCTCTTCTTGTAGATCGCAATCGTGTGTTCCAACTCGAATATTAAACACTTGAAACCCGTATCAGCCGTCGGTAGAGACATATAACTCGACATGTTACTTGAAGTAGGCGGTATGTTACTTGAAGTAGGAGATGAACTCGGCATGTTACGTGAAGACAGTAAAATCTCACTAGTGTGTGGTGGTGGTGGGATGGTTTATATACTCGCAAAGTACTTGTAATCCTACGTCAAACCAGCACGTCACATAGGAATCTATAATCCCACGTCAAACATGCATGAGCTTACAGGTTCGAACGATGTATGTTATCACCTCCCTGACGCGTTAAGCCGAGCGATTAACTGGCTCTCGTCACACGCTGGGTATTTCCACGAGCAACCTACGTCAGAGCAAAGATCAGACCTCACAGAGACGTTCGCAATTGAGTATCGCGAATGAACATGCAATCAGGACTCCAGTGTTTATGTTCGTAAAACGGGAAGTCTTGAGGCAACCATTTATGCATCACGATACCGCATGATGGACAGGCAACTTTGTCGTCTTGAAACGTGTAATAAAACCCAGCCTCGGCCAAGTCGCGTGCGGTGACGTTGTCATTCGGGAACGATGCAAATGATTTCAATCTTGGTTCCAGTTGCAACATGTCGGTTTTTTCACTGTTTGCAACACACCACCGTGACAGCTTCATTGCACTTTTCAGAGAGCACATTTCACCCGCAAAACCAATATGCACACCATGTACGTAACACTTTATCTCCTCGTATGGAAATGATGGTGACGAGTCATACTCGAACTCATTCAAATCAATGACGTTCCAGAAAATGGTGTCCAAATATTTCACATTTGCTCTGCCTCTGGTGTATTTTAGTTTATAATCCATACAGTGAGTGAACACCATGCTTTTTAATGCTTCATCTCTAGCTCTACAGTTTGCGTACGTGAAACCAGTAAACTTAGTGTCACTAGCGTCATCAAAGACTAGAATCGACGGACTTCGTTCACCGTACGAGTCATTTTCTAAAATCCACTGCTTTGTTTTTTTGGTTACGTTGTCAACAACGGCAATTTCCTTCACAACACGACTATCGTCCCCATCAGCCACCGTCTCGAAATCAATAGTACAACTCATAATGAGGGTTGGGTTAAGACTGGATATCTTACATATGACGTGTACGATCCATGGTTGTGGCGCATGACGTTGTACCTTGCGAGGAGGAATGGGATTGGAAGATGGGTAAAGTGTAAGACACGCGTCGAGTAAGTTGGTTTATTACATGGTTATTATACAAGGCTCCATACCTGGATTATACATACATAGGCTCCATACATACACCGTATATTATACACCACACCTTTAAACGCTCTGTGTAACGCATTGATAAGCGAGCCGTCTAAATGCGTGCGACATCATTGTCATTTATACAGTGTGTAACTGTACTTTGACCTTGTAAATATTAAACATTTATATTTTAGGGAGCCTGCTTTTTCTCAAGAGTCGATCAAACATTTGCTCATTCCCCAGAAGGGTGTCACAACAATATTGACATTTCATATTAGGTGGCAACTTGTTACACGTCAAACAACCAGTTTTACCCGGATACGAAATATACACTAGAGAAAGATTCAGTCCACTATAGTACTTGTACAATGAGCGATCGTAATCGATATTCTCAACACTCGTTTCCATACCCTGAGCATGTACAGCCATGGCACCACTCACAAGATCATGGTCCCCGTATGTAATACCATACGTCACAATCCCCGCAGCGTCATGTTTCGGACAATACACATCTTGAGAGGGATGATCGCCCGTGTAGACCATGTGTGGGAGCTCAAACGTTGTTTTATACGTGTTCCAATCACCACCAGTGTACATCGGTCCGTCATCCACCATCTTCATATGTTCTCCATGGTAGCGATTGTAAAAGAACATCGTCTTGTCGGTATTCGTAATGACAAGTGTGAACAGCGTCTTCCATTCAGGAAAGGTATAATCCAACACCTTTTTGGCATACTCTTTCGGTGAACTGGTAATGATCCCAAGCGTATGCATCTGTCGCAGTTGGTACAACTTTTCACGTAGAGCCGGTGTAGTGGGGTGCACGAACTCGCCGATATCCTCACAATCCCACAGCTTCTTGAGCGATAATTGAAACGCAGCCAGCACATCTGCAAACACCACCTCTGGATGTTGCGATTTGAACTCGGGTACTAATGCAGCTCGATCCTTTTGTGCCTTGAGGCAAGCCATGTATATGGCAGGTAGGATAGCATCAAAGTTGTCACACGTAATAAATACATCATTCACGTATCGGCTAGGTGCAATGATGAAACTGTTAATGACCCTAAGTATATCATCCAGAGTCATCATCTTCTCGTATGAATAACGATCAAACTTCGAGTATGAAGAGATGACGTCGGAACACAGTTGGGAACCCGAGTTCTCACCACTAAATGAACTCGTCTCTTTAACTGACGACAGTGGCTTGTTCGAGGTTGGTTTGATGATCTCACCCCTTCTACGGTCGATAATCACTCCGATTCCATTGAGCGTCGTGTCTAGCGTAACAGTTCCGTGGACATCCCCAAGCGTACGAAGAGTAGCGCTCATCAAACATGCTTGTAGAGATGGTACATGGTAGATCGCAAGTGTGTTGTCCAGGTCGAAAAAGAAACACGCCTGTTCCACTCGACTACGCATTCTACACCGAGTGTTGTAAGCCATCGTAGTGTCAGATGGTAGACTGTATAATGCGGGTTGATGTGTGCCTTGGATCAGAGTCTCGTAACTTCACAGGTATACCCAGTCGGAAACTAACGGATATCTCACGTAGGTGCGTTATATACTTGCGGGTATAATCCCACTCTGAAGATACGATTGTTCTCGGGTATAATCCGACTCTGAAGATATGATTGTTACTCGGGTATAATCCGACTCTGATGACGCTCCTGTATCTCGTCACGTGTTTGGGTATTACCTAGTAGCTCTGACGTAGTGTATCGAATCTGAGCTCGATCAAGCTCGAGCTAGAGCGATCTTAGGTGTCTGAATCTCATAACTCCCACCCCTCTGACGTATGGACCTCTGACGTAGTCTGACGTATGGTCTACACACTCGAGCTATTGTACCTCTGACGTAGGGTCTGAATCTCCGTCTGACGTATGGACCTCTGACGTAGTAGTATCTGAATCTGAGCTTTGGAGATGGTCAGGAATTTGAGACAGGATGAGTTTAAGCGATCAAGCTCGAGCAGAGCGATCAAGACTCGGTCTGTAGGGTCTGAATCTCATACACTCCCACCCTATGACGTATGGACCTCTGACGTATGAATCTGAGCGGAGTCCAGCACTTGGAAGGGTAGGACGACTAGAGAGATGTATGGTGTGACGTAAACGGTACAGTCGACTCGCTCGCTGTGTGACGTAGAGCTACGAGCATATGGATGTATGACTCATAGAGCGAATCTCGTAGGTCTGCCAATGTGCTAAGTGTTCAACTGAATTCAATCGGAGCGAACTTGACTCGGTCTCAGACCCCTACCCGGTCCGGGGGAGTCCAACACTGAGAGAGAGATGTATAGACTCGGTCACGTGACACCTAGCACTAGAAGGCTAGGGAGGCTAGCGACTCGGTGAATGTATTATGTGACGTAGATGGATGTATGACATAGAGCGGATGGTACAGTCGACTCGCTCGCTGTATGATGTGACGTATGGATGTATGACATAGAGCGGATGGTACAGTCGACTCGCTCGCTGTATGATGTGACGTATGGATGTATGACATAGAGCGGATGGTACAGTCGACTCGCTCGCTGTATGCTGTGACGTAGATGGATCTATGACTCATAGAGCGAATCTTAGGAGATGTATACGACTCGATCTCGGTCTGATTTACCCCCCTACCCGGTCCGGGGGAGTCCAGCATTGAGAGCGAGATGTATAGACTCGGTCACGTGACTGGTAGGTAGGTAGACCAGGGTCGACCTGCCCCGACCGGACTCATTAGGTATACCTTAGGTACACCTACTACGTAGGTACCTGATACACTAATACACTACACTACTACCCCCGTCGACAGTGACGTCCGTACTAAACCTGTACAATGTGAGACCGTACTAACCCACGTGTACAGTGACGCCCTCGTGTACGATGTGAGAACTAACCCTCGTGTACAGTGACGTCCATACTGGTAAAATAAAAAGGGGCAGGTTCTGCCCGGGATCGAACCGGAGACCTTCTGCGTGTAAAGCAGACGTGATACCACTACACCACAGAACCGTCACGTATGACAAGTCAATTAGTATGTTGGGTAGTGAGGATTATTCCATAGTTCCAACACCATTATACATCCATAGTTCCAAGATTAAAACAATACAAGTCAATTAGTATGTTGGGTAGTGAGGTGAGGGAATAGAATGAGGAATACAATGTTTTTTACTTAACAGGTTTATTATAGTTCCAACACCGAATTATACATCCATAGTTCCAAGATTAAACAATTTATACATGTATTGTGAGTAATGTGAAGTTATACAAATTATTCTCTTTGAGTCTCGTCCCAGTGCAACATTTGTTCACTATCTTCACCGTATACGTCTTCTATACCATTACGAACACAATCCAATAAAGAGTTGTATCCTGACGGATTTGTAGACCTCCTCACAAATGGTCGAACAGCTCGAATACGTTCCCTCCTCTCTTGACGACGCTGACGTGCAGTTGGAGTCCAAGTTGGCGCCTCGGGTAGAGTGTTGATGATTTCGTATATAGATTCAGGTACGTCAAGCAGGTCCGCCAACTGGGATGTTGAAGGGAACTGTCCCAGAACTTCTTTCCAAACCAATTCGGCTGCCGCGTCACACTTGGCCACCACGTGCTCGTCACCAGAATCCGTATCGGAATCGGTCTCAGACTCGGTATCAGTCTCAGAACTCATCGGTGTGATCACCGATGAACGAGGTTTACACTCATCGACAGCCAACGACTCGTGAAATTTACCCGGGTAATTGTTACTCTCTCCCCAAATCGAGTAGGCTTTACAATTTGGATCGGCTTTTACAACAGCTCCAGGAGAAGTAGGATTGGCACAACAACTCACTACAGCGTACCCAATGGTAGGAGTACCTGTTCCACACGTTGAACAAATAGGACCCGTGTCTGACATGAGGTATGAAGAATACTGTCCCACGGTACTAGGATCGGTAACTGGAGTACCATCACTCGTATTGACACCAGGTCTAACACTTTGATGATACTCTGTCGCCACACAGAATGTGTCTCCCATACACAACTCAATCTCAATCACACAAAAGGGTAAACCGCCACATCTAGTGATACGTGTGATAGGTTTATCACAGTAAAAGTACAAAGCTGTTTTCTCCAAGTCGTCATTCACAATCGAATAACGACCCGAGCGTTGTTTGACAGTGAACGGAACATCCAACTTAATCGGCACCCAAATACGTCCCTCGAGAGTTAGATGCATAGCTCAGAACGAGTAGAGTATAGCACCAAAGGATAAAGGATAGACGTGACGTGCGAGTATAGCGAATGGCTACTAGAAGTGACGTTAGAGGTAAGATAACCAAGAAGGTAACCGACCACAGTAAAAATGACGTAGCTAGAGGACTGACTTGAAGAAGTGACCTAACCACCATGGACCACAGTAAACTTGACAACTGATAGACGTGACGTGAAACTTTTCACAACTGTGAACAACTCTGAGACACTGACTGACTGACGTGCAAGTTCAGACACTGACTGACTGACGTGCAAGTTCAAGACAAGACTGACGATACCTCCGCGCTAGATGTCTATATACTTGGAGAGAACAATGCTCACACTTTGGAAACCCCAGGGATCATAGGCTTGTGTAGAGAACAATCGTATCTATGGATTATGACTGATCGATCACTTCTATCGGATCATAGGCTGATTGATTACTTCCCGTATCGGATCATAGGCTTGTGGGAACAATCGTATCTTGGATTATAAACTCATCGATCATCCGTATCGGATCGGCGTAATCGTATGGGTTTACCTAACTATTGTTCTCTACCACTCGATAATAAACCACTCGATCAAACATAAGCTTCGTAATCGTATGGGTTTACCGGCTTAGCGACCAACGTTATCGTGTGGGTTTACCGATGTTCGTTATCGGCTTAGCGACATTACATAGGATTACAGTTGTGTCACCCACACGTCATCCGTAACGTTAGCAGGGCTAAGCTATACACTCTGCGTCAGTAACGGTGCGGATCCAAAGTATGATTGGGTATTCAGAACACAAGGGTATATGTAATAGGTTTATTCTTTATTTTCCATACATTATATAGCAATAGTACACAGTAAGTTAATCGTTTCTCATCATCCTCATCCATCGTCTCATCTCGGTTCTCGTGACCATCGGGTGTACCACTCCGTATGTGTCTCTATAAGTTGGGATGTCTATGGGAGGTGTGACGTATCGTGGAGTTGGCGTAGCAGGAGCATCGCTAGATACAATCGCGTCTAGCGGAGTAACCTCTCGTGTAGCAGGAGTAAACACCATCGCGACAATACGACGCACAAAGTTCATGACTCGCAGGTGTAGCTCTGACGTAGGTACTGATACTCGTCACTGGTATTGACTCGAGAGACTCGCAGGTTCACTCTTGATACTCGGCACTGGTAAAACTCTGTGTACGCTAGAGGGCTATATACTTGGTCTCACACTTGAAACAATGGCTGGTATACGATTGATCCGATACGGTTAATGTGACGTCGTACAGTCTCTAATGACGTACCCTTCTGATCAGATGTCATCTCTAGTAACGTAAGCTATACACTCTGCGTAACGTAGCAGGATCCAAAGTATGATTTGTATGATGGATTGGGTAGTCAGAACACAAGGGTATATGTAATAGGTTTATTTACACAATCCATACACCACATTATATAGCAATAGTACACAGTAAGTTAATCATCGTTTCTCATCAGCTTCATCCATCGTCTCAGCTCGCTTTGCGTGACCATCTCGTGTACCTCTCCATACGTGTCTGTCCAAGTACCGGGCCCGTCCTCATCATCGTCATCGTCATCGACTGTGACGTCTCGCGGCATGCTCCTGCTACGCCTGAATGGAGTGATGTATGGCTTCATCCACACAAAATATTTATAGGATGTCGTGACGTCTCGTGGAGTAACCT
Organism: Leuctra nigra; assembly: GCA_934045905.1. Lineage (NCBI taxonomy): Eukaryota > Metazoa > Arthropoda > Insecta > Plecoptera > Leuctridae > Leuctra > Leuctra nigra. Next base: position 159,585 of record CAKOGZ010000076.1, on the reverse strand, counting down.
CTCGTGTAGCAGGAGCACACACCACGTTTGATGTCGTGACGTCTCGAGTAACCTCTCGTGTAGCGGGTGTATCCACACGTGGTATCATAGATTTAAGTATAACAGCACGGATGTTATCAACAGTGGTAAACTCGTTCATATTTTCAACGAGCAACTCCATGTCTACAAGTGATCCTATTGAGTCATCGATCTTCTCGCCACTGTGTATACTGGCATCAGTTGAGTGATTCGCGACAGCTTCAGCTCCGAGCAGGCGACGCACAAAGTTCATGACTCGTTGTAGCTCAGGTACAGACTCGAAGACTCACAGGTATAGCTCTGCAGGTACTCGGCAAAGACAAACTCTGTGTCGAGCCACGACTGATGATAGCACTACGCTAGAGGTCTATATACTTGGTCTAACACTTGGAAATAGCTTTTATAGTTATCCGTATCGGATCATGTTTGTGGGTCTGGATTTACCAGATGATTGTTACATCCCATTGACTGTCCTAAGCTACACGTCATCTAAGTAACGTGGTTAATGTGACGTACAGTCTCTAATGACGTCTTGACTCGTCTAGTAACATAGTGTAAGCTATAGACTGACTCTGTTAATGTGACGTACTGTCTCTAATGACGTACGCTATTGGTTGTCTCTAAGGACTTGTGATTTGTATGTGGATTGGGAGACTAGGAAAATATTCTAGCATGGGGTAAAGCGTCATAACAAGGTATATGTAATAGGTTTAATAGGTTTATTATTTATACATCATCCATACACCACATGAATTTATATACAGCAAGTTATATAGCAAGTAGACAGTAAGTTAAGTTACAATAGTAAGTTATATAGCAATAGTACATAGTAAGTTACAATAGGGTATTCTCTCATCGTCTCGTTCTGGCCACGATCGTTTCTTGCAACTCGCGATGTGCAACTCGGAGGCGATTAATCAGACAGGGTTCGCAATGACACTCGGCTGGGTGTCCTTCGGTTGACATCCCGGGTGCTCGTATCATCGCATTAACCATGTTACGGGCGTTGTATGGATTATAGGGAACAGCGTTACTTCGTCGTAGCATCCTCCTTCGTTGAGCCTCGGTTGTATGTAGTTCGTCAGTGTGACGTACCTGTCCAGGGGTATGTTGAGCTGTAGAGAAACTCACATGACGACTACTCGGTCGCATAGGAGCTGGGCTTGGTGTGGGACGAGCTGGGCTTGGTGTTGGAGCTGGGTTTGGTGTTGGTACGAATAAATACACAGGAGTTCCGCTTGGTGTTGGGACAGGAGCTTGGCTTGGTGTTGGTGTAGGTACACGAGCTGGTCTACGGTCCCTATCGGACCTAGGTGTGACACGTTGAATCACAGTAGATCTAGGTGTCGTAGGTGTCACGTCACGTCGGCGATTAGGAGGTGGTGTCACGTCACGTCGGCGATTAGGTGTCGTCACTTCTCGAGTTGGTGTCACGTCACGTCGGCGATTAGGAGGAGGTGTCACCTCTCGGCGAACAACCTCTCGCCGAATAGGTGTCTCCTCTCGAGTTGTCACCTCTCGCACACGTCGATGAGTGTATGCGTGTCTCAAAACAGGTGGGTCTCGCCAACTAGCGTCCCCGTATTCGGCTTCATAAACGGGTGGAATTGGGGTAGCATGGCTCGTGACGTCTCGTGGTGTAGCAGGAGCATGGCTAGATGTCGTGACGTCTCGTGGAGTTGGCGTAGCAGGAGGGGTAGGAGGTGTAGCAGGAGCATGGCTCGTGACGTCTCGTGGGGTAGCAAGAGCCTGGGTCGTCATCGTGACGTCTCGCGTATGGCTCACCTCTCGCGGAGTAGCTGTAGCATGGCTCGTCGTCGCGTCTCGTGGAGTTGGCGTAGCAGGAGCTGGAGCCTGGGTCGTGACGTCTCGTGGAGTTGGCGTAGCATTGCTGGCAGCTTGTGGGGGTGTAGCGATCGCTGTAGCAGTTTGTAGAGGAGCGATCGCTGTAGCAGGAGCATGCTCAGGGTTAGACACCACGGTTGTAGAGAGGGACCCAATAACTCCACTGCCACCATAGAGGTTACGCAATGAAGTCCACACGTCACGGCGTGCTGGTGCTCGGCAACCCGGACACTTGGGTTCCAATCGAGAGATGCACTCCAGGCAAAACAAGTGAGGGCAATAGGCAATGCTATAACACCGTTTGGATTCGAAACATACCCCACATTCTGACACAGAAGTATAGATACTGTTGGGTGTATCCACACGTGGTATCATTGATCTATTGATAGCAGCACGAATGTTCCTAATGGTGGTAAACTCATTCATAGTTTCAACCAGCAACTCCATGTCTAAAACTGATCCTAGTGGAACGGACTCCTCTTCGTCATCGTCGGGAATGATGATCGTGTCAACGTCATCCCTCTCGATACGACGCATAAAGGCCTCATCGTCAGACTCATCATCCATCGAGTCGTCATCACTAGATATATCAATCGAATCATCCCAAGAGAAAGCATTCAGAATCGATAGAGGTTTAGCCTCATTAGCTTGCACTGTAAACATACGAGGGCTCATGATAAAAGCCTCTGTGGGGCTCTGTCCCGAGTGCAAGAGCGCACTACAATCTGCATGGGGTCTTGCAACAGCGAGGGGAGAATGAGGAAAACGACAACAGCTCATCACGGCGTACCCAATTGTAGGAGTACCCGTGCCACAGCTTGCACAAACGGGTCCACTGTCTGACATGATGTAGGAAGAGTATCTACCCACTGTACCATACCTAGCAGTAGTATTATCGCTAGTGTTGATACGGTGAGTGAACTCGGAACTGTGTGAACTAGGTATTGAATGTTCACCCACACAGAAAACGTCTCCGGGTACAAACTCAATCTCAATTTCACAAAAGGGTAAACCACCACATCGAGTAATTCGATTGACGGGTTTACTAGAATGAAAGTACAAGGCTCGTTTATTCAGGGAGCTATTGATAATCAAATGACGTCCAACGCGGTCCACAGTGACCGTGACGTTTACTCTAATGGGGACAATACGTCCATCGTGAATCACAATCATGATCACAGGTGGTAGAAGAACAAGGTTTGGAAATCGAATGTTACTAGCCCGTGAAGGGTACAACAACTCACCGACTACTCAAGTGTGGGGACAACCAACAGGTAGAGTGTGAAGGTGATGATGCAGAGTATGAAGACTCGCAGGTGTAGCTCTGACGTAGCTCTGACGTAGGCACTGGTCACTGATACTGTCACTGGTAACTGTGTATGCTCAAGAGACTAGCAGGTAGTCGGGCTCGAGAGACAAGACTGACGATATCTCTGCGCTAGAGTACTATATACTTGGAGAGAACAATGGGTCTTGCACTTGGAAACACCAGCGATAACAATACAATGGATGGTAAAGCCAGCGATCGATCAGCTATAATCCATAGATACTATTGTTCCACAAGCCCATGATCCAGCGATCGATCGTCTATAATCCATAGATACCATTGTTCCACAAGCACTTGAGCCGCTATCACTCAGTATCTAATCCAAGATACGATTGTCTCACAAGCCTATGATCCTAATCCATAGATACGATTGTCTCACAAGCCCATGATCCCATTAAGCTCTGACGTGTTCAAATAAGCCCAAAGATTACGTTATCAGAGTGATAAATACCAGTATTTTCCAAGCCATAAAAAGTTAATCCCACCATTAAGGCTTAAGCCAGACTTAAATTACCCAGATAACGTAGAAAAATAATGTGAAAAATACTAGTATTCCCCACTCTGATAAGTTGTAAGCTGAGTGTCGGTCCGTTTCTTCCATCTCCCATCAGGTCAGTCATACTACGTCATATCTAGATCATCACGTGGTACAGTGACGTCTGTACCTGACAGGAGTGCTGGACTCCCCCGGATCGGTCTGGACCAAATGAACATGGGATAATAACAGGGTTGATACATCGGGTATAGACAATAGTATTTATTCAATATTCAATACATACATTTGTTACAGTGACGAGTATCGCCTCACATGTGTTTAATTATTATTACGTATGTTCCTTTACACGTTTCCCAATGTCCACAGCTTTGGGGGCACACACACGTGCTCTGCCACGTTAGTTGAACCAAATCCACCCACACCTCGCTCAGTACCCTCCTCCCTACACCACCCCTTTACAAGTACAAACTGTGCAAACCCAGTATTGGCGGGGATAACATATCGGGGACCCAAATTCCATAGAGTTACACAAAGTTCCCCACGGTACCCATTGTCTATCAAACCAGTACATTGAATCCCTCTAGCAAATAGAGACGAACGAGAACGAATGTCACCATAATGCCCCTCCAAAATACTATCAACAAAGATCCCAGTCTGTATACGGGTACGACCACGATGTACCCTCATTGGTCCATCAAACATCATGTCAAACCCAAAATCTCCTTTGTGAACAGGTACATTGATTGTTACAACACCACTAGGGTGAATCACCTCAACCCCATTTGGGTCATCTTCGAACCGATCATTCGCATACCCAGCTTGACGGATATTGGTATAGACAAATGGTCCGTCCCTCAGTCCACAACCTGGTACCAAACGAAATGCCTTGCGTAGGGGCACAACGTCCTCGGGTATTTCCCCGGGGTGTTCGCCGTAGACATACGCCAAGAGAAACCGGTACACAGCGACACCATCCTTGTCGTTCTCGGGGGTGAACTTGCAATCTTCACCCACAGTTTTCACCTAGAATACAAACACACTGTTGAGTTCGAGAACGAGTGTAGCTGATAGACGTGACGTAGCTATTCGTGACGTGCACAGTACTCGTGACGCCAACATGGGTGACGTAGGTACTCGTGACGAAACTAGGTAACAAGGTAAACTAACATTGGTGACGTACTCGTGACGAAACTAGGACAGTGTGGGGTACAAGTGGACTAATACTGAATGCATTGAAAGGGTAGGGTGTGGTAACAAGTATTGAAAGAACCAACGTACCTCATTGTAAATCTTCACGTATTGCCCAATCCAGTCCCAAGGACCTGTCTTGTCCATGTCGTAGCTTGACGAGTCGCCGTAACATCTCAACATGATCTCAATAGAACGAAACTACAAACTGGAGACTGAGTAAAGTGTGAGCACAAAGTGTCTAGCGAACGTAGTACTAGTGTGAGCACAAAGTGTATAACGATCGTGGTAGGAGAGAGAGACCGTTATATACAAGTAGATCCACAACACCTACGTCAGAGCTAGAATTCGTCCAATCTAAACTTGATATAGGGTCTGACGTATACTGAGCTAGATATCGGGGCTGACGTAGTTCCTCTATCGAAGATCTTGTGATTAGCACGTGTAGTTTCAACAGATCATTACACAAGGTTAAGATCATAAGCTTCTTAGAGCCGGAGGCTTTGTATAACAATCGTATCTAGGATTATCTATGGATTCCACAAGCTTGGTATTGTGACGCGCTGGGTATTTCCACGAGTTAACCACTTGAACACGAGATAGCCAAAGTCAGCGATCAAAGCTCCATGGCCCCGTGGCGTAACGGATACCGCGTTCGCCTACGGAGCGAAAGATCCCAGGTTCGAATCCTGGCGGGGTCGAATCTTTTTACCCAGCGCGTCACAATACCTAGCTCGTGGAAATACCCAGCGCGTCACAATACACCCAGCGCTTCATGACTCTCTCGTCTATGGTACCTCATATTCTACGTCACATAGCTATGGTATACCAAGCGCTTCATAGAGACTCACATCAGTGTGGTATACCTAGCTGGGTGTATTTAGTTTACATCGGATACATCTCTAGGTTTCAAGATCGTCGAGATCGAGTCTGTGTATGAGCTACGTCACACGGTAATGGTATGAGCTACGTCACACGGTACCGTGTCATACATCTCAATGCTGGACTCCCCGGGATCGGGCTGGACCAAATCATACATCTCTCTACACGGCGTGTCTATACCGTGTGACGTACCATGGTACCGTGTCTATGGGAAGCGGATTGTGACGTGGACGAGGGAGAATGATATACATGAGTAGTTTAACACAAGTTTATTATTCCATAGATATGTAGTAAATAGTTTACATGCAACTCTCTCTCGTATTCCGATATATCAACAGTTGGTTAGGTGGTACCTACACCACAGACGTCACGCGACCAGGTTTGGAGGACAGTAGCACTGTTGACTACAAATTTCCAAAACCTAGTGACACGTATCGTTGCAGCGTCATCACTCGAGTAGAGAAGTTCGTTGCAAGCAGCGTCATCACTCGAGTACAGGTGTTGTAGACAGGGACCCAGCAACCCCGCCCCCACGATATAGGTTATGCAATGCAACCCATACGTCACGGCGCGCTGGTGCTCGGCAACACGGACACTTTGGTTCCAACTGAGAGATGCACTCTAAGCAAAACAAGTGAGAGCAATAGGCAATACTATAACACTCTTGAACCTCGAAACATACACCACACTCTACATGACCGGAATAGATACTCTTGGGTGTATCCACACGTGGCACTGTCGATCGACGTATCATCCTGCGTAACATGGTACCATTGACGTGTTCACCCATCTCCTCTATGAACTTGTCAATATCGATAACCGATCTACGGTCAAACATAGGTTCAGGTTCATAATCAGGTACATCGTCGTCGTCGTCGTCCTCGTAGAATGGCCCTCTTTCACTCGACTCGGCGTCGTCGTCCTCTCGATCTTCGTTAGTTTCCATGGGATCACTCGACTCGACGTTCTCGTCTTGGTCTTCCGGCAAATAGTCTCCCCACGTGTCGCTCCTAGTCGCTGTAGCTTCTACTGGTACCACGTCACAGTCGGCTACTGGTACCACGTCACATGGGATATTCTGTAATATGTTTTCGAATATACCCGTAACCTCTTCTACGTCATGGGTGGTATATTGTAATATGTCCTCCACCAGGTCCAATAACCCTTGTATGTCAAGTATCTTGGTTAGCTTTACTTGATTTCTGGACCCAAATATCTGAGTTGTAGTTAGGAGCACCCCGCATTGTTGGTCTTTTATTTTCTTTCTCAGCTCAAATAACTTGTTCTGTATCCAAGCCTCATCCCCCACGGTTTCAGACACAGGTCGGAACTCTGACATATGATCGTCACAGAAACCCCTGACATGGATCCCGTCTGAAAACATACACGGAGCTGACGTATGAGCTGACGTAGACGCCTCGGGTGTATGAGCTGACGTATGAGCCTCGGGTGTATGAGCTGACGTATGAGCCTCGGGTGGTTGGGGTATTCTTTGCACGTCAAATAACTCTTCTCTACATCTCAAATAATCTGATTCTACGACGTCATATCCTGACGTATGAGCGCCAGGTGTATGAGCTGACGTATGAGCCTCACACGTATGTTGATCCATGTCGAACAAACCCGCAACCCAAACAGCAGGGTATAGACACGTGAACAAAGGCTAGCGATCGAGTTCACGTAACTACAAACTGAGCTGACGACCAGACCCACTGACAAGAACTTGTTTAGTCAAACATTTATATGAAGCCGCTATCTAGCTCGAGCTATACTCTGACGTAGGCACGATACGAAGCTCTGACGTATCTCAATATCATACACTACTCGAGCTACCGATCAAGCTCGAGCTAGAATCCACAACTACTTGATTGCTCTACTACCTCTGAATCCATAAACTCCCACCCTCTGACGTATGGTCTACACTGCTCGAGCTATTGTACCTCTGACGTACGAAGCTCTGACGTATGGAGTAGTATCGAATCTCATACACTGGTCGAGACGGATCACCAATCAAGAGTATAGGGCTGTGACGTAATCCCTATACTGTGTGAGGTGAGGGGATCTTGGGAAGTGGCATCGGGAATAGTAGTAATTCACATATACGTTATAACAGGTTTATTGGTTAAGCATAGTTAGGCAAATATATACATTATGTCTATATTTCAAATGTAAACGACCAGAGTAGACCAGTCATGTGTCCCAGACAATCTCCTCAAACACCTCATCATCACACAACACTCTATGTGGTATCCTAAAACATGTATCAGCATAAATCGTTAATAATCTCTCGCTATTGAGTTCCACCAACACGAGTAGTGGATTGTCTCTTAGGTCGACGTATTCCAACACTTGCGTCATGATCTTGGGAAGCTTGGACAAGTTGCAACCGGTGAGACTGAGCGCTGACAAGTCGGGTCCCACCATCGTAAACGAGGGCGAGAGATGTACATTGTGGTCCAGGTATAGGTGTGTCAACTGTGTTAGGTTGAGCGTTCCACCTCGCAGGTTATTGTTGCTGAGATCCAAACGCGTCACGGGTCCGGTGATGCCGACCTTTGAAATGTTATTATGTTTTAGCGAGACATGTACGCGAGACGAAAAATGTAAATGTACTTTATTCAAGAGGTTATGATCAAGCGTCAAACTGGTCAACATGACGAGTCGTGTAAACGTTTGTCTTGGTATACGGCTAATGTTACAGTCCACTAGTGCAAGCTTTTTCATACCTAGCATAGTGTTGAACGTTGTCGAGTACAACGATATGTTCCCGCCCGTGATGGTGAGATGGGTGTACCCACCGAGAGGTATATAATCGATACCTTTACACGTCACTTGGATAGAGTTCCCATTCACAGTACGTATACACCGTGGTTCATCGGTATAGTGTAGCGTTTGCCCGCCCACAGATACACTCCAGAGTACCAGTATGAAAACAACAATCTTCATAGTCTCGTAGCACGTATTGTGACGTAGGATGTAATCTGACGCTAGTTGACGTAGGTTGTAATGTGACGCTCGTTGACGTACCACGTACTGGGACATACTGTGACGCTTCGTCGCGGTGACGCTCGTAGGTTTGTCGAGTCTGAACTGTACCGCTCGTAGGTTTGTCGAGTCTGATGTACCTCGTGTAATGTGACGTAGCTCACTGTGACGTACTGTGACGTGGTTCGTCGAGTCTGACGTACCTCGTAGCTCTGACGTAGCGTACTGTGACGTAGGTTACAATTCGAGGTACCTTGTTTTCTGATTGTTTACGAGTGGGGACCGGGTAGGAATCTGTTTGATGCGCTGTTTCACCACCACCACATAATGGATCGTCTTGTTGACACCGTGACGTCGATCAAACTCTTCGATTTGCCTCTGACGAAAAGCGCGCACGAGGTTGAGATTCCATTGTGTGCGGTCATTTGGTGTCATTACTATAGGATTAAACAAACCAGTGATTGACGGCCACTGAGCTGTTAGGAATTGATTGAACCCCAACTCGTGCGTGTCCTCGTCAAACTTGTCGTAAAGTTCTAGAGAACATTTTGTAGGGTTGTTCCCCTCTACAACGTGTATAAACTGATGTATGCTCCCCACGGCGAGACTCAGCCCCTGGGTATTCGCTCTCATCCTCAGAAAGTTGGCCATTTCCCCACTATGCTTGTAGTCTTTGATTGTACGACGAAAGTTGGAGCGTTCGGGTGTTTGCTGTTGTTGTACCTGTAGACAGAGAATTACAAATTAGCACCATGTGACGTAGACACGTGTGACGTAGACTGTGCATGTAGTGTCCATGTGACGTAGACTGTCGCATGTGACGTAGACGAACCTAAGTACGTCACACTGAGGTACAAACCTGATGAAATATCTTGTCGATCTCTTCAACCGTGAGCGGTGAGCGTCGTTCCATCAGCATACTCACAACGTCGCTCAGCATACTTTTGATCGACTCGTCATTACGTTTAGCTGCACCCTTCCATGAGCTCTTCTTCACAGTCACACCATTGATTGTCGATTCAGTCACCTGTATGGTATTCTTGACGCGTATGACGTAGAGTTGGTTGAATAGACGCTCCTGTTCCATCGTCATGTATGATTTGGGATCGTACGTTTGACAATAGTCTAGATACGACTTGTTGATGTACTTGCAAATCACGTTTCCACGTGTTTTCCTATCGAGGGCAAGATCGTCACCGGGAATGTCGAGTAGGAAATCGGGCAAGACAATGAAACACGAATCCGTGTCCATGTAAATGACGCGGCAATTGATCCGTTCCAAACATTGGGAAAAGATGAGGAGCGTACCGCGAGCGGCTGCTGTAGTGAGGGCGCTCAATACTGGATACGAGAGAGGACAAAACTCTGACGCCAAGTACCCATAGAGACTATTCGCAGCCTGTTTGTACGCCAACTGAAGTGGTTGGTTTGTCTTTTTGTAAATGTTTCGCTGTTCCATGATGTAGGCTAGGGTACCGGGCACCAACCCGAGCTTTCGTTCGCTCACGATAAAGTAGCGAATATGTTTAGCCGAGAGTGAGTGAAGATCGGCAATGGACCCAACAAAGTACAAGGGAGACGAGATGGTGCACGTACAGTGATGGATATCCCCACAGGTACACATGTAGCGGGTGATGTCACGATGAGTGAGGAAACTGACAACTTTGAAATGCTTGAAGAATATCTCCTCGGTCCAGTCGCGTATAAACAACACGAGCTCGTAGCTGGTGAGCAGCGTTGTCGTTTCGGGACTCAAATTCAGTTGGTAAATCGAGTTGGGGTATGCTGACGTCAAGTCATACGGGACCACCCAATCGTGATGTCCAACAACGGCATAATTGATGGCTCCGTCAAACTTGCCCCGCTCTACCAACCTCTTTGTCTTCTCACGCGTCACAGGCCACGAGATGGCACCGGTGGGTACGACCCCGACTCGGTTTGGAAACGGTGGTGGGTCTGGTACCCTAGTGTGACGGTTCGTTTTAGTCGCTTGTTGTTTCGTGAGCGGCTTGTACACAATGTCGTCGAGGTTGCGCGTCACAACTTCTTTCGAGGGAAGCGTGAATTCAAACGTCCCGTCCCGTTGATTGTGTCCACTTGAACCCAACATACGCGTCTTCAACCCATGTATAAAGATGGCAAACGAATTCTTGGGACCTGTGCCCGAAATGAGAGCCTCCAACACGGTACACCCGCTCATGGATGCAATCGACAAACAGTTTTCCAGTACATCAAACTCAATCATGTAGGCCGCGGGGACCAACGTGTCTGCGAGATTGTACTCGGCGGCCACCAACAGACTCGGATCTTGCGTCTCGAGCGAGGTGTCTGTGAGCAGGTTCGCCGCGGTCCCACTAAACGTATGACGTAGGAGGACGCTGTTAAAGTCGAGCTTGCTCACCTTGTGTACCTTCAGCTTTGTACCGAGATTTTTCAAGCTGAGCTGTTCACCCGGAGCAATCATCGTATCAAACGGAATATACTCTTTACGTAGCGCGTAAACCAACACGGGGTTGTTTTTGATGATAAACTGTCCCAACTTGTGTACGGTATTTAAAACGTCATCAGCACAATAGTATAACGCGCGTCGAATCAACATTGGTGTATCGTAGCCGTAAATGTTGTGACCCACCTCAATCATGGCACGTTTTGGGATCTCGCTAATGAACCGATGCAAGAGCTCGAGTTCCGTCTCACATTGAATCACACAGACATCGGGAATATCTGGATACCTGTGACGTAGATGCGCCTCAATGGGACCCTCACCGTTCTCAGTTAGATTGGAAGGTCTAACGTAATAGAATCTAGCAATGGTAAAGGCTCGAGTTTGTGTTTCGGGTAGCCACTCGTTGACGCTCCATGCAATCGAACAGATATTGTGATTGGCACGTGTACCCAAACACATGATTGATTTGTCTCGACACCCCAACGGTGCAGACTCAATGTCCCACGAAAAGATGGGGAGTTTACTCAACGTAGACAAGGTTTGATCTTGATCCAACATATCCTCCATATCCACCGTCCAAGATTCACCCGGTTGATTCACCCTCGGCATATCGGGAAGCGGTACGTCTACAACGAATGTCGTGTGTTGTCGAAACACGTGATGATCGAGAAAATCCACATCGGAAGACAAGAGGTATTTCGAAACGGACAGAGCTACAGCTTGGGTCCACATGTATGGCAAACCAAAGTAGGGATCGTGCAAGTGACGTAGTTTATCCAACTTTTGAAACGCTCGCATCACATCTTTCCAATTCTCAAATTCCATAGACCACAATACGCTGAAGGTTCGGTGGCGGGTTGTGAGGGTGTCTGTGACACGATGATTCGTGAGCTCGTACTCACCCTTTGAAACGTGACGTCGTACATATCGATCGCCTATAGTATCGAGATGTAGTTTGAAGAGACGGTTAACAAACTCGGTATAATCAACTGGTATACTCTCACCCGTATCGATCCGTTCTTTCCGACACACCACACCGACCACCAAGATACACGGATGATCATATCGAATTTCACCACCCACACCATCCAAGTAAGAGAGTGTCCTAAACTTGTATTCAGTATGAGTAGACGTCAAAATCTTTCGACAACCGATTTCCTCACTCGGATGCATCAAGGAAAAGAACGTAAACGTCAAAGCTTGGAAGCCATCAACGAATTGGACAGTATACCCCCTGATGATAACCCGAGAGGAGCAAAGAAACCGCGAGTGAGTCGACCGCTAAACACAAACTCACGACCGAGCTTTCTCGCCGCCGATCTAGATAACCCCAACGCTGATATCGTCATCCATACAGAGACTGGCAACGTGACGCGATCCCCACCCGGTATCAAGCTGATGGACCGAGACCCGATAGTGGAGCTAGAACAGATTCTAATCAACACGCTCGCGTCGAAATACCTTTTCGAGTTTTCACCAACGTTCTACACCTCGATAATTCTTACGTCACTAACAGTACTTTCCCAGTTCTTTCCCAGTATACCGCGAAAGGTTTGCGTCATGCAAGAGAAACCCATGTACAAGACGGAACCGTTTTGGTTCTCCATCACGGGCGACAAGATGGACGTGTATGTCGACACACAGCTCCTCACTAGTATTCTCTCACTGACAGACCTAGACGTCACCATCAGCGACATTGACATTCCCAAGCTCAACTGTAAACCGTTGACATCTGGGTATAGAAAAGACGGGTTCACATACGAGATATGGGAACATGCCCAGTTACGTGCAGCTCATTTCTTCTTCATTGAGATCCTACACCTAGCATACCATATTGACGTACAAAACAAGTATAAAGTCAACACGTATCCCGACCATGCTCATTTCAACGATTACATATCTCCGTTCCCGTCTCGGTTCACATTTCAAGACACGATCCTAGTGTAGCGAAGCTCTGACGTAGTGCTGAGTAGCGTGACGATAGAAGCTCTGACGTAGTGCTGAGTAGTGACATAGAAGCTCTGACGTAGTGCTGAGTAGCGTGACATAGAAACTCTGACGTAGGCACCTACGAATCTCTGACGTCCTATAGTCTGTGGTGTATAGGATACCTAGCATCTAGTCTTTGGTGTAGAGGAACGAGAGAGAGTTGTATGTAGCATCGAGTTAGTGCTACAACCTACGTCAAACCTACGAGCTACGTCACAGTACCAAGGATCATGTTCCCATCGTCGTTCGACGTCATCATGACGCGCAACGAGCTGGTGGAACTTATCGGGATGTGTACCGTGCAAGACCTAGACGGATTCCGATTTGATGGTAAGCTCCTCCTCAGATGCACCATTAGCCGAGGATCTACACAATTTCCCGCGTATAAGATGTGGTTACCGATCGAGGCCAACGAGTTATTAAGCCCTGATACTCTTGCTCTATTCACATACGATGATGAAACTATGGCGAGCGAGCGTAAACCCTCTCATGCCGAGTGAAGAGTTTCTCAATGATTATACCTGGGTGAGTGACGCTACACCCCACGTCATACGTCTCACAAATGCTAGCGAGAGCCATCGTTTCCTACACAACTACTACAACACCTATATTCGCCCCGAGTTGGAGGTGAATCGCGATCTGTACAGGTTTGAGCAACTCACAACCTATCCCACGACGATCCAGTACAACATGTCTACACGCCAGGTAATAGGCCTACCTAGCGACCTCCAAGACGTGTTGGATGACGCCACGATTTTATACGGGCAGCAGGGACTACACGATGTCTCACCGAGTGTAATCATCGCTGGTGGTTTAATCGCGAGTGCTTGTCTAGTCTATTACGCGTATCGTCACCCATCAGTGTTTGATGACGGTACAAATACTGAACCTGAGACGTCTGAACCAAACTATGTTTCTGACGTTTGTACAGACTGTGACATACTAACAAAGGCTGAGACTACTCCAGTGACAAACAATCGACCAATTATTGAGATACCTACAAATCCGTTTGGAAATATTAACTCTAATGGGATCCTCAAATGAGCCATCGCTCGATCACGCTGTGGGATGGGATCGGATGGAGCAGAAAGTACATCATGTATATTTACATTGTATATTTCACTGAGAGTGTGAGATCATGTATACAAGCCATTACCGTTATGCCTCGTCATCATAGTGACGCGTATGAATATATTTACACTGTACATTGTTCACTGAGTGTGAGAATAAACCATTTTCACCATACATTGTTTGCTTATTCAATCTGAGTAAAACCTACACCACTGTATACATAATTTCCATCCTCCTTTACATCAACCACAGGGTTCATACGAAACGCTTCCAAGTTAACACCAAACACTGCAGCGTCGGCGTATTGAACCGTTTTAGGATAGAAACCATATGCAGAGTACAAAACTTGTACATAGGGACCATCTGTCGTATTCGAATTAACCGCAGTACCCATCAAAGCACCGAGTATGTGTTTTTCACCAACGCTGCACACTGATCCCACCACCGGAATATAAAGTTTTAGAGCGAGTAGTCTTCGTAAATCGGGACCGGGGAGTGCAAGGTCCGACATCGTACCCGTGAGAGGTGACGTACGTGACATAGTCCCAATACACACACACACACTACTGTTTAAACGAAAGGTTGTTGTAGACAAACTTGTGAGTATCCACCTTCTTTTGACGTTTCTTGAGACTAATCACACGTTCCACTGTACGTGTCTCGCTCTTCTTACCATACATTTCCACAAGAGTCGTGAGGAGTATTCGATTGGAACCATACGTTGTGGTAAACGCTTGTATGGTATTATTCAAGATATCCCCTCGTGTCTTGTTGTTGTACTGCGTGTCGTTGATGTAATTCCTAATGCTCGTCTCAACCTCGTCCAACGTCACATAGTCACCAGCATCGTCGGTTGGTCGTAGGCCAGACTTTAAAAGCCATTCGTGAAAGATGCGATTCCCCTTGAACGTTTTACTATTGTTGATGTTATACTCGGGAACCTCGGTGGCAGTTTCGGGGAGAGCTAGACACATGGCAAGCGTCAGAGCAATCAGTCCTTCACCATACCACCCGTATTTAAAGTGTGGTGACGCGGTAAACGTCATCTGAGTAATCTGATCACCCACCGTCGTATACTTGTTATCCTCCTTGGCCACGAGTCTCGATTCGGGCACGATGCTACGTACACGAGCGCGTATACCAGAGTCCAATTGTTCAAATGGTGGGTTATTACACGCGATAATGTACAAGTTTGCCGGGACAATCGTTTGACTGACGCTATACCCACCGCGGGTAATTACAGCCCCGCCACCAGTGAGCTTCTTCAAAGCTTCAGGCGACAGATACGTTCCCTCGTCCACACACACAAACGCAGAGAAGGCAGCCGTGTTCATCGAATCGTTTCCCTTTGACGCGCCACACTTGACGTCAGCGGGTTCAACCATGCAGGCAATACCATTGAACGCAGACATGATGGTATTAAACATACCAGTCTTTCCACTGTCACCTCCACCCGAATAAATGACAAACCCTTTCCAATAGTCTCCGCGAAGAGCGTGGGCAAAGCGTTCGAGAATGAAACGCACCCCGTTGGCATTATAGTTGTGCACCATAGCCAACAGTGTGAGAGCTCCACACATTTGATGAAATCGTCCCAAGAGAACATCGTCCAAGTCAAACGGGCACAGTTTCTCCACCTGTTCGTAACACGCGTCAGCAAAAGCACGAGTGTTTGCCTCTCGTTGGTCCCTCTTCATCGCTGCAAATATGTCGTCCAAATTATCGCATGCTGTACGAATAAAGAGGCGAGCATGATGATTGAACTGTAGGTACGAGGGGATATAGTGAAAGGGTAGCGTTAGCGAGAGTTTCACAAGGAGCAGAGGATTGTGCAGTTCTACAATACCCAACGTCAAGTTCAATAGACCCAAGTTGGTATGTGTGAGCCACGTCCGATGAAACCTTGCGAGAATCGCCCGTTGTGTCTTGTTTGCACAACTCTTCAACTTGTTCTTGGCCATGGTGCGAAACTCTTGATCCACCTTTTCACCCACCAAACCGTTTGCATAAATCAACATTTCGCGGTCCACCTTGAACACCATGTTACAGAGTTGGTAGCCATTGTAAAAGACTGCTCCCTCGGGGGTCGAATCAAACTCGGTCTGTTGACCATTTGAGCGATAGGCTTTCGGTTCAAGCGTCAGGCAAGTATACGCAAAGAGAAGAGATGCGTATATATGTTCAGCCGTCAAAATACTAAACCAGGAAACCACAGCTTGGTACATGGACCGAAACTTGGTGTGAATCTTTGTGAGAAATTCCTCAAACGCTGAACCACCCTCGGGAAACAAGAGACGACCAAACTCCCATAGAATGAGAGAGTGTTGACCTACGCATTCCTTGTACGAGTTTACCGTGAGCGCTGTATAGACAACGGTAAAGTTCTTGTAATCACAATCGTAATCGTACTTTGGATCGACGTTGCCCCGCATAATGGTACGAAACAAAAGCACCATGTCGAACGTTTGAAAGCCATTCGGGTGATGGTTAAACAGCTGTCTCGCGTGCTGACGTCCCATCTCTTGGATATGGTTACGAATAATTCCAGATAGACTCTTTACCGCTCTCGGATCGATACATTCCACGTCCTCGGGATCAATCGATATCGGAACATACTCTCTTGCTCGAGTTTCCGCCCACTCTTGTAGACTACTATCAACTTCGAAAGACCGTGCGTCACTTGGCCGTGTGTCACTTGGCATTTGCGACGAGCAAGAGAGTATGTCTGCGTCAGAGTCGCCAATGGAGCGAAAAGAAATATCGTTGTTTCTTCTCACTCGCTTGTTGTTTAACGCCACGTCCACCTCTCTAGAACGTTTAGATGCACTTTGCGAAAGGGGCGCCAACGAGGGTAGAAATCGTGGTGGTTCAAACTCTGGGTGTGAACCAACTTGATTCAAACGAATCTGTGACGTGACGGGTCGACTCTGCATGTTGGATGATGACGAGGTAGAGCTGTATGAGCGTTCGAGTTCCCTGGAATCGGCTAGACGAACGGGAAGAGGAGGTAGCGCAGATGATGGCGACGAGTATACACTCCCACCCTCTGACGTATGGAGAGACGAGTTGGTATCTTGATGTTTGCTTACTCGGTGTGTATCCACTCGTGGTTTCCTAACTTTTCCAAGAGACTCCGAAACCGTATTCACGTCATCCCTCAAGGTATTCCCCGAGACGATTGCAGTTTGCCGAGGTGTTGGAGCGATCCCCTTCGTGGTAGGGGGGCGAGGTGTTGGTAATCTCGTAGGTGCTTTGATACTTGTGACGCTCGTACCTTCATACGTTGTGGTGCTCGTAGTTGGATACTCTATGACGCTCGTTCCTTCGTCTGTTGTAACCCTTGGATTCTCTATACCCCTCGTTCCTTCGTCCGTTGTGATGGCTCCCATAGTTGGAGACATAGGTGTGACCCTCGTACCATCATCCGTTGTGATTGCTCGTGTTGGGTCCTTTGGCACAGGTTCTATATTCTTGGGTGGTGTGACGTCGGTAATGTTCACCAATGTATACGATTTATACTGAGACCATTTAGGACAGGTAAACCCCAAGCGGGTACAAATGAGTACATACTCTGTTTTGTATCCCACAGTGACGCCACACGTGAAACGTGACAGGGATCTAGTCACAAGGGTACCTATATCGAGCATAGTATCGTCTGGTTCGTACTTGTACTTGAGAGCTCGAAAAAAATCACTCACACCAGTTTGCCACTCGCCATTGACGCGTGTGAGGGTTGAGAAGCTATACCGATCATTCACCGAATTGGGAATCGTCACACGTCGAAAGGCTGTATCCAAATACATTTTAACTTTAGATTCGTCCAACACGAGCTTGTTCACAAACTGCGTGAGAATCTCCTTTCCTCTCTCCGATATAGGAACACCGTAGATGTTCACGTGGATTCCACACCCCACCTTTGCTACACCAACATCAATAGACACGCCATCCACGCCCACCATTTTCTGAATGTTGAACAAGACTCTATCAAACCACACCGGGTCACATCCCAAACACGTTTTCGATTTACATTCATAACAGTCAATGTCGAAACAAACCACTCGTCGATCGCGAAACGGCACCACCACCACGTCACTACTCGAAGATGTTATGTACTCGCTCAACACACGGTCCCATTCATCAAACGGTATAGTCGAACGTCTAGTGAAACTCTCGGGCCAAGCAAAGTCTCCACAACTATCGCTAAGAAGCGCAATGGGAACTTCCATCGCTGTAATCGTTCTCGCCGTGTTGTTCATAGCCTTTATATCGATAACTCCACATTATCGAGCGATAGGACGGGCTCTAGACAGTGTGACGTTATCGCCTAAACGCGCGGTCGTGTACGATGACGATATCAGACGTATGATTGTGCTTCAGCCATTCAACTGGATTTTCCATCAGCCCGACAAATCCATCCCGTCAGTGTTTCTCTATACCGGTCCAATCTATGGATACCATTGCCCGATGGGTACGTCAGTCACGGTAGAGATCTATCGAGGGCTGACGTCATACACATTGTCTTGTAATCAGCTCGAGAGCCGACTCCTCTCTTCGTTCACGGGGATAGTGCCGACGTATCATCGTTTGAAGGATACACGTGGGATATCCACGTACACGGCGTTGGATGCAATAGAGGAATTGGTGAATGAGGGTTACGTCAAGATATAGACAGTGTATAGAATATATATGTTTATTAGTTACAACCACAACCTGGTACACATGTTACATAGTATATGAATAAAGATACATTGTTACAATATTGAACTTATTTACCAACACTGTAAACGGTGGAATCCACCATTCCCATCACGCCTAGATACATGTAGCTGTGACGATACGAAGCTGTGACGTAGCTCTGACGTAGGTACCTAAGCTTGAGCATGCTCAGAGTAGGTACCCGAAGCTTCAGAACGGCTAAGTATTTGTCCCATAAACTTTCGGCGTATTCTCCACCATTCTCATCTTTTCTATATTGTTTACGATACACCAGTCCCCGAGGGTCTCGTTTGCCGCGTCTAAACTATATACATAGTACTTGTTTTTTACACGTGATGAAACCTGATTATGAAAATCGTACACCACTCGAGAATAGACTAGTTGTTGCGGGGTAGACTCGGCGGGGATCACGAGACTCTTGAGTATGGGTAGACTGTTTTTCAGTTCATCACGACATACGTAGCAGTAGAGGAAACGGTAAAAGACAATCAAGAGTTGTGGATCAACCGAGGGTGACGTACGCAGAATATCTTGCACAAACGCAAAGTAATGCAACACGTACCACAGACGGGGTCCCCACTCGTCGATGCTCGGGTTTAGATCGTAACCACTCGAGGTACATTGAATCGTGGCATCTCTTGCTTGTACAATGGATGGGAATACGTCATAGTTCCCTCGTAGGAGCTCGGCTCGAATCTCTCGACTCTCCGCCTCGGTGAGCGGTGGCAACGGGTGTAGGATAATGTTGAGATACGTGATGAGAAACGCAAAGCGGGTGTCGTCGAATTTCTGACCGCGTACCATAATCACCACACCTTCAGCTAGCCGAGAATAGTGCACGTTGGGCGATGGGTTTCTCCCAAGGTATTCCCATCTAGTAGTAGGTATAGCTACAGCATATCCCATTGTACTGTGACGTCGTGTAACTCTAGGTACTGTGACGTAGGTTACTCTCGGTACTGTGACGTCGTGTAACTCTAGGTACTGTGACGTACTGTGACGTAGGTCCCAATCCTTATTCAAGCCTACGTAGAGCGTGTTATAGCTAAAGGTATTCAAGCCCCGTATACAGGTTAGCGTTAAATATGGCCTTGGTGTCTGCAGCATCGAGGGTTAAAAAATGTTCGTTCTCGAGGTCTATGAGTATACTGGCCCCTACTTTCTTCAAGTACTTGGCTAAATCGGTTTCGGGTGAGAGATAGATACCCGATTTTTCCAGGTTGATTTTGTTGAAAACTTTCAACGTGTGGAGATTCAGTAAATAGGTTACAACCATTTTCGTTGGTGTGGTGGCCTCGTGTGCTGGTGTCGCGGAATTTGCGATTGAGTCGTAATCGTTCTGTCCGGGACGTGACCCTGTACCTATAAAGGCCGTCACAGCAAACACGTACCGGATAATAACGTACTGAATAAAACTCTTCAAAAGCGGATTAGCCCCAATGTCCGCAAGCTCATATGCCGTCAGTTTATATTGGAAAGGTTTTACTATGTCAACCATGATATTACCACCTATCTGTGCAAACGAGTGTGAAAATATACTCGGGAGTGTAATGTCATCGTTAGGAACACCAGCGGTATTCGGAGTTTGTATAGGAATACCGTAGGTAGGTTTAACGGGGGAAATCGGCTTCTTGACATGTAGGGCGTCATAACCCCACGTTTTGAATATACGAATCTTGTAGAATGGATTGTTGTAATCAGTCTCTATCCTGGCTGTTGAAAGTGGGTTTTGGGGTGTGATTGGGTCACGATGATTACGCGTAACCGTTGCGTCTCCGGGTGGAGCGCTGGGTGTAGCTCCGGGTGTAGTCCCCGGCTGAGAGAAACCACCACGATTTGGAGGTCTCGCTGGCAAGATCGGTCTCGATTCAAACGATGTTGATGCTGATGAGTTTCCAAACAGATTCGAGATCGATGGTAATGTTGATGCTGATGTTGACGCGCCGAAACTGTATATTGCCCCAGCGCCACCAGACGTGGACGCTTGTGGAGCGCTCGTAGTAGGACGATACGCTGGCGTCTCGGGTTCGGTCGGAGTAACACTAGGAGGAGCTGGTGTACGACGAGGTCTATTCACACTATCTTGGTCGCGTTCTTCTTGTGTTTTAGGTTTGCGTTTGTCCGGTTCATCCCCGTTCGCGTCATTGGTAGGTTCTTCATCTCGGGTACGTTTGTATCTATGCGGTGCACCGTAACTGATCTTCTCAGCTTCGATATTGGAATTAGGGTCGAATACCGTGTACTTGACGTTGCCAATTTTTGGAGGGGCGATGCTGGTACGCCTCCAAGTAGCGTTATTTTTAATCCAATCGATGTCTTCGAGAACCTTTTTTTGTTCTTCGGTAGCACAGTATACGGTCATAGCCCTACCCTCTGGATCATCATCGCTCGGTATAATACCATACGCTGGGAGACCTCGTTGATGGGCGAGGGTATAGGCTTCCATCCTACTTTTAGGTCTAGGGTCTGCCACGTTAGTCACTGCATCGTCAGTCACTGTATCGTCACGCACTGTATCGTCACGCTCTGTCTCGTCACGCTCTCCATCGTCACTCTCTGACGGGGCCGCTGACGGGGTCGCTGACGAGCGACGCTCTGTGTTAAATTCCATCTCACTCATACCGAGTCACAAAAACAGGTTACGTGACGTCACAGGGACACTCGAAGGTGGAATGAATGCGATTTACTTATGAAAGCCCGAACCTCGAGAATCCTAAAACGTTCTATAGTCGGGTAACCCGCTACTTAACTGTAACCGCCTACTTAACGTTATGCGTATAATAGCGTCATTGGTCTGGAGGAAACTGTCCACGTTCTGAACAAAGTTGCGTATCGGTATACGCTCCAGAGTAACGTAATGGTCGTCCGATGGACGTTCAAGTCGAATCAGGGCTTTGGCTGCCAACTCTATTTGGTTCCCCACCGATTCACGTTGTATATTTATACCTCGGGCGCGGTATTGATTTGTTTTCAATTTAACTAATTGCGATATCGGTATTTGTACGTACTCTTTCAGGTTCTTGAAAAACACACTAATGTCGGTGTCTCCGTGGATGCTGAGAATCAAACACATGTCCGTATATAGATATTCATAGTTGACGCTCGTCGTCCATTTTGGAGACTTTCTCAGCGTCTTTAACGTTTCTTTACCTCCTCCAATCTGTTCGATGAAACTGAGTAGCAGATGGTATCCGTATAGAAAGAATACATTAGATGACATCCCTATGAATGTTTCTTTCAAGATGCTTTGATCATAAGCGCTGAGTCCATTATAGTAAATGGTCCCAGTGCCTCGTTCTGCTGCTCGCGCGTTCGGATCCATCGTCCTTACCGTCACCTATCCAGCAGTTGGCTCTGAAAGCTTCGTTTGTTCAAGCTCTGACGTACCTCTGACGTAGCATACACTGCTCGAGCTAGAACGATCAAGCTCGAGCAATCATAATTGCGCCCCGTGATGTGCTTGTCGTAAATACGCAAGGTACTGGTCCCGTTTGACGTTGAGCGCGTTTCGACGAGACGTCACCAAACCGAATAAGACGGGAAGGTAGATCGCTAGTAATATTAGGATAATAATGATCATTGTCAATACTCTTAAACAATGGTCTGTCTTATTCGCGAGCGGACCACGTGATGAAATTATTGTTATTCGCAAAACTATAAAGTACCTAGCCAGAGAACATACAGGTTTGTTTCGAGATGTTAAAACGAGTACGTGTGGTGACGAGCACAGAACCAACCCACCGTACTGTACATGTGACGTCAATTGTAGTCTCAAGTATCCGTTCAATCTCAAAACGCTCGATCGCCTCTACGAGTTCGAGTTGATAGCCGATCCACGTCGCCCCGAGTGGGTGACGTGTTCCCCCATATGCCAGCTCGTCCCCGTCCTGTTCAACGACACATGTCTACCGCCTATACCCATCACAGAAACGCAAGATTATCGTGACGTCAAACTCTTTATCCCTATCCTATTCTATCAAGGCGCTGACAGGTACGAGTTGCGTAAGTTTATCAATTTAGCTTGTGTCGTGTTTATCGAACATTCAGAGATTATGGGAAAGTACGTGGAACAATGGGGGGCTTTAGACTCGAGCTTAAAAACTTATCTCGCTCAGTTTCTATTGTATTCGGATTATCTTTTAGCGATATCAGGCGGGGTATTATGTTTCAAGTTTACACAATCTGACATGTTAAGCTATCGCCGTATCCCGCAGATGGCACGTGTACGGTGGGAAACCCGATTTATGAACGAGGGGGGATCGGGGTATCTCATGTATAAAGTCTTTACGCGAGCCTTGTCTACCATCTAAACAGCTTGTACTGTCGTCTAGTTTGCACGCTACATTCAGAACTTTACAAGTGTCATACGTCAGAGGTGCGAGTACTCTACATTGAACTGAGGTGCGAGTACTCTACATTGAACTGAGGTGCGAGTACTCTACATTGAACTGAGACTCTACATACGTCAGAGGTGTCAGAGGTGTGAGTACGCTACATTGAACTTGGTGTGAGTACGATCAGCTAAAATGAGTGGTTTAAATACTCTTTTACATACGCTAACTGACTGTATGGGAACGGTGCGTGTTCCTCCAGGCCGTGACTTTACTCTCAAATTTAACGATCTCACTGTAGTTAAAACAAACGGTGTTCATATTCAGTCACCACACGTGTTTCCATTTGGTATTCATCAGTTTGAAATTCGCGGGTGTAGTACGTATAAAGGAGACGGAGAGATTGACATTACCAACGTCACACCCTCGTCATCCCCAGCTCAAAAGTCGAACAACAAGCGCAAGAATGAAACTTCGGGAACTAGAAACGCTAAGAAATCTACTACTCCAGTCGCACGTGTACAAACACCGCTACGAGTCTCTAAGAAAGAAGTGTCAAAGAAAAAGGTGGTGGTGGACACACGTCCAATTATTCGTATACCCGGGCTTGACGATGATGATGAATCATCATATTCCTCTTTGTTTCCGATGCAAGAGTATAACGAACCGGGTCCAAGCTATGGAGTGAACGAGCCGATCCCAGTGTCCCCACGTCAGATCAACGTTGAAACACCACGTCAGAGCCCTGTGCATACACCACGTCAGAGCGCTATGGAGACATCACGTCAGAGCGCTATGGAGACATCACGTCAGAGCCCCGTGTATACAACACAAGGTGTGACGTCTGACATGGATACAACACCACAGACTGTCGAGGACCTGTTTCAAGAGTTGGCGGATTACACAGCTTACGTACCTACCAAGACCGACTTGGATGTTTACGTACCAACCAAGGATGAGGCTTACGTACCAACCAAGATTGAACCCAAGAAAGTCAAACCACGTTTATACGTGCTCTTTAACGGGATACACACCCATACGTTTGACAGTGTGGAAGAACTGATTGGGTATAGTGAGACAAACAAGTTGTACTCTACAAAGATACGTGAGGGTATATATGTAGCTCACTCGCTGAATGAACTCATCAACTTTGGTATACATGGGTTCAAGGTGGGTAAACGACAACCACCACTGGCGGTGTTGTTACATTTACCACCGTATATAGAGTTGAAGGTTTGCAACGATACGTGTCTCGTACAAACACCAATGTCCACCCTGAACAATCTCGTTTTTCCGCGGGCTCCAGGTGATGATGAAATTTCGATACTACAACAGTATGACACGCGCGCCTTGTCATTCGACGCGTTGTATGGACTGATTAAACGTTACGAGATTCATAGTGACCCGCTCGAGGACAATGAGTGTACCGTACAGAATCGCCTGCTTCGTACAGTGAATGAAGCTGTCGATATAAGTAAGCTCAGTGTTTCACCACTTTGTATAGAAGAGGGTTACGTCTCTGGGATTTGTAACGGAGGTACTGTGACGATACACTTGAACGGAGAAGAACGCGTCACTCGTACGACCACGGGTATCGAGTGTTATTTAGGTTCAGATAGAACCGTGAAGAACGCTGTAATTGCCCTCGTGTTACTCCAGCACGGTGACGCTCGGTATCTACGTCTACTGACGGGACACGGTACGTCACACTAGGTCCAAGCTACGTCACACAACGCTACGTCACAGCTACGTCACACTTGAAGCTACGTCACACTTGCAGCTACGAGCTACGTCACACAACGAGCTACGAGCAATATGGATGGCCCAGATCGTTTTAATGCGACCGCACGAGCCGCAATCGATACACCTCGTTTTACAGTTAATTTCATTGTGTTCATATTTACTCTTTTATTATTCTTTTTCGGTATAGGACAGGTGATGGGTTATTGATACTATAATATTATTGTATGAGATTTATTGTCCATTGTACATAACATGTTGGTCAGAGAATAAACAGATTGAATAAACATTGAATAAACATATTGAATAAACACTTGTTGGTATATGGTTGTTGGTTCCAAGTCCTCATTCCCTCTCTCTTTCAACTACGTCTGACAATCGCTTGGAAAACAAGTTTGCGTGGTGCTTGGAAAGCTTCAGAGTCTAAGTCACACACTCACGGTGTGAAAGACAACCAGACAACAAGCGACGCCGTTTGTGGGCGACGTCTATTGCCTGAATTTGTCTACTCGAAGCGTCACTCTACCATCCCACGCAAAACCTTGGATGTTTCGTTGTTTCTAGCTCTTGAGATGTATGATTTGGTGTCTGAAGGTATAGGTCCAGGGTACGGGTGACGTGATATTATTTACAGTTTGGTTGTACCCTGGCCCCTTGGATAGTGTCTGGGTATCCATGGTAGATGAGTTCAGTCACGTACGACACGTAGTCAGTTGGTCGAGGAGGCACCAAACATAAACCCTCGATATCGCCAACAAACCGTAGTTCAGCCGGGGTTTCAGACCAGGTAATATTGGGTGCGCCAACTACGACGACGCTGCCGTTGTAACCCAGATGCGACGTCATGTAGACCTTTAGTTGGCTGACGAGAAAGTGTTGGGTTTTGGATAGTTTGCCGCTCATGCTCCCCTTTAGCAAGTCATTATTTTTCTCATTGATCTGAGTTCGTGTTTCGTTGTAGAGTTTCATAATTTTTTCACCTTGCTCACCGCAGAGTGTCACGTCCACCGTACCTATTTTACCCTCGAGTTCAGGTTTTTTACCGTGCCAAACCGAGAGCAACATTTGAGCCGTCGGCTCTCGGATGCTCGCGAGATCGAGTCCCCACGGTCTATCGCCATCTATTAGTACTCGGGATAATGAACGTGACGCACCAAGTACCACAGTTTTAACATTGCTGTTGATGACACGGTAGTAGGGAACCAGTCCTGTCGTTTCTTTTAAATGTTTAACACATATGTTGGCATCGAAACCATTGATGACGTCCCCATCGCCACATGGTGTAATTAGGGATTTGAGGTAAGCTAGCTCGGCACACACACCGTAAAAACAGAGCTTTTTAGGCATCCTATTTGACAAGGTTCAGAGAAGCCGGAGTAACTAATCGATACGTCACTTCTTAACACGACGTGTTCGACGTTTCACCGTACGTTTCGACTTGCCGAGCTGTTTGATGTAGGCCACCACCTGAGCTGTCGTAAGCTTCGTAGTCTTTCCCTTCCTTTTCGTACTCTTACGACGAGTCTTTCGCTTCTTCGCCTTACTAACTGTTGTCCGTCTAGAGGAACGTTTGGGAGCCATACGTCTGGGAGCCATAGTAAACACAACCTTCTTACACATACTTTTATTGAGGAGCATTTATACAGTTTGTAACATCAAGCCCAAACAGGGCACTTCCAAATAAACCACCCAACATCTCCAAACAATTTGACCTTCTCCAAAAACTCACAATTAAAACTACACGATTATGTTTCTTTGCTTCGTCCAACAGCTCATCGAACCGAGTAGTCGTCGTGTTAAAGTGTTGCATCATCACCTTGTGTAGCGCCTTTTCGGGTGTTTCCGTTTGAGCATCCACGTAGATGTATCGAGTCGACGCGTTAAACTCGGGTAGCGTGTCCAAGTAGGCTAGATACTTTATACCATCCTCATTACTCTCGAGAATGTGTTTGTAGATTTCACGAAAGACGTCGAGATTTGGCATAGCGTGTGCCTACAGAAACGTTAATGGTTTGTAGTAGGGAGAGCGTCAGGTCTCGATCTTCCAACGGGTCGCGAGCTATGATTCGTTCAATGTGAGGCGTTTGGGTGTAGGCTAAAAGTCGGGCTCCGCTATCTACCTTGAAGCCGCGCATGCTATTCGTGATGTACGATTGTGCTGCGTGGAACCGCGTCACGATATGACGTTGGGTGACGACGGTGACTCTAATCAGTTTCCTATTCCCGTCAGCGTCACGTTTTCCCACCGGCCACATACCTTGGACTCCGCTAAATAGACTAGCGGTGGCACGTTTAATGACGCTATTACCTGCTATGACGAGGTGCGGTTGAATACGCGCACCGTCGGCGAGGGTGACGAGCGGTAGCGCGGCTACACGTTTGATTTCTAGGGTGTCCTCAGGGTACGACTCGAACGGATATGGAGTGTGGGAATTCTTGGCACGTCCCCCAACGCGCATCGGTTCTAGTGACGAACTCTGCGTGATTTCATATTTCTGCCCAGAGAAATCGCATAGCTTATGCCCGATACCCATCGGAAAGGTTGTACGAAACGTCACAATGACGATACTCGTAGTATCTTTCTCCACAGTCCTATACTCTAGCTCGTATCCAGCGTGTTCGATTTTAGTGTAAAACTGGTAGATGTTGACGTTGTTCTTTTCTATATGGGTACAAAGCTGTTTGCTCGCAATGACAAGGGGTTTATCCGAAGTGAGTTTCAGATAGAAGAAACCTTCGCTAAACGTCTCCCTCATACGATGTACACGAAACACGGGTTTATCCTCCAACTTGATGGTCATGTCGAAAGTTTTCAATATGTCAATCTCTAGACCGTCCCACATTGTAGCTCCGTCCTCTGTGTTTTGGAGCCGGTAATCACCCATAATGACGTTTAACATGACGTACCCATCGGCATCGGTAGATACGTTTTTCGGTCGAAAGGTGAGCGGAGGTCCGCCGGGAATGGTGGTATGTGGAGTGTACAATGGGATACTGTTTTTCAAATTAGAGTGAGCTACGGTGATGCGAGCCGCTGCCGTTTGCAGTGTCTCTAGAGTGTCGAACGGTGGGACTGTATAGTCTGATATGGACTTGAATATGTCCATCGGATGGAGTTGTCTATTGAACAACTCCACGGGACTATACAAATCACCGTCCACCTCACGGTAAATAATACCCGCCAAACAGTTTACGTTCATGTAGGATAGACCCGACGGTAACACTCCATACAGTAGCTCGTAGAGATGGTTGGACGATTGGTTGGACGTCACAGTCTCTGACGTAGACACGTTTCGCGTCACAGTATCTGTACCGTTGGTCGACACGTTTCGCGTCACAGTATCTGTACCGTTGGTCGACACGTTTCGCGTCACAGCATCTGACGTTGACACGTTTCCCGTTGCTGTACCCGACACACTATCGCGTCGTAGACTCACCAACCTTTCGTATACACCCCGTGCGTTACCCATCTGAAACAGGGTATAGTGACATGTTAGACAGGGTTCGTTTAATGCATATGTACTAAAGCTATGGGCTAGTTGATGCATGAAATTGTCGTACCTTGAAATAGTGATTGTTGAGTAGAATGAGCCCATCGAGTTTGCCGTCGGGAAAGTCTTCGAGGGTCTGACGTACTAGGGGATACGTAGAGTGCGTTTGAAAGATGACGCTCGGTAACATGATGGTGCATTTTTGTCCACGTTCAATGGATACACCCAGCTTTAGATCGGCGAAACCCATATAGCTCGTACACGTGGTGATTTGTGTAGACATGTGTTGCGGCAAGACTCGGATAGCTTTAATGTTATAATACAGATTCATAGGGGCGTCCTCGTAGATCCCACGATTCGTTTTACGATCAGTCAGTATGATGGGTTTCATGCTCTTTCCATTCTTCTTGATACCGTTGTACAGTTCTCCGCTCTTCATCTTCACGTTTGGATCCGCTTTGGTTTTCTTGTTTGTTGGAAGGCCCACACCCGTCAGAATACTATTCGGGGTACCTGCATTACCAAGGATTACAAACTCCCATAGTTCATAACACGTCACCCAGTTTTTATTCTTGGCATCGTCAATGGAGAGGGTGCGAGCATCGTCGAATAGGTGCCGATAGTATTCCCGCATAACCTGGTCTGGTAGCGTCTCAAAGGGTCTCTCGAGCGCGCGCGTATACACATCCTGGAGCGTCATATTACTCACAATTTGACCATTCTCGTTGGTAAAGGTAAACGTATCCAACGTGGGGTTATACACAAATCGTATCTTCTTGCCACCAGTCTGAGGGATGTACGCAAATAGCTGGTCGTTGTTGCGGTGTGGATAGTTGTTGCGATTGGTGATGACGTACGGTGTAGACTTGAATCGCCCACCGAGTAGAAAGTACCCATATTGGTTCACATAGGGATCGTTTACAGGTTGACGTATTTTCAAGTCTAGTGACGATCCAAGCATAATAGGCCATACGTGATGTTTTATCGTCTTGTCTGGCTTTGACACACACGCTAGATACGACCCATACGGATCAAACTTGTAATGTAGGGGACACTCGAAAACCCTAAGTCCAGTTTGTTTTTTTAAATATGTATTATACACGCGAATTGTGTGTTCGCGAGCTCCCATCCTTTCGTCACGTCTATCCTGTCTCAACCAACAAACGTCACGTCCTCTAGCTACGTCACGTTTACTCGCTCTGAGCTATGCATAAAACTCTCTCGAGGGTGTACAGTAATCAAGAACCTTGTTCTACCGTCACACTGATTGTGACGTAGTACCCTCTCTCGTAATCAAAGTACGTCACAAGGTTATCAGGAGTTGGGACAGATGGATGTGATAGTGAGAACAATGCATTAGAGATAACAGTTTATTGTTCAATCTTTGCTAGTGCGACTGAATGTGGGTAGAACCCGACAACCTGGCACGTGCACGAGTGGACACATGCATGAGACTGGTCGAGGATCTAGTTCAAGTACGTGAGCTCGATTAGGTTCCGTTGGTCGAGGATCTATACCGCACGCTTCTAGTAGAGCTACACCAAATACATCACCCAGGGCCTCGTCACCACACGCCCGCTTGAAGGTCTCAGTTGCGCTGCTAACAATGGCGCGCACCGCCTCGTCCATTTGCGCTTTCCTGTAATCGGTTATAGTCTCCAGCTCGAGGCACGGGTGGCAGATAGGTACACTGTGATGACATGATCGCTCCTGCGTACCAGTCCCATTGCACGTCTTGCAGTCGACCGCCTCCTTGTCCAGGTCCGGGTGAGTTTCCACTACACGAGATGTGACGGTAGTGCAGGGTACAGTCTTCTGTCCGTGGCATGTGCGACATGGATACACGCTCCCAGGTACCATAGCCCGTGCGCTGATAATGGTTCGAAACGCTTTTCCCCCATACTTGGCGATGTACTCGTCGAGAAGTTCGAACGGGATTACGAAAGATGATCGATCTCTAGGCATGATGTAGTTCCTATACCCGTGAGTGACGTAGGTTCCCGGTGGGTATACGGTCTGGTGTACCAGCTCGTTGAACTATGTGTGTGTAGGAGTCAGACTCGTCGTAATGCTGAGTACCTGATCACTGGTAGCGGGTATATAGGTACTTGGGTTCCACCTCGAGACGCGGGACGTGGACTTTCTCGATCCACACACACCACGTTCCTGGTGGACGAACCTCTGAGCAAAGTACGTCAGAGGGTATTACGACGTCAATCAAAGTATTACGAGCAAAGTACGTCAGACGAGATAGGAGGATGGATAGGAGCGTGACATGTGATTATACAACACAGTATTATTCATTCCATTCGTTTATTCGTATAATCCAAACAATAATCACACGTATGAGGTACTGCTCTGACGTAGGTACCCTACTGCTCTGACGTAGGTACCACACCAGCGATCCATAACTATGACCGTTTGATGCACTCGCTGAGCGTCTCTTTAAACACCTCATGATGAAATGACTCTGTAGGTGGAAGAAACGTGTCCATTGAACAAACACGAGTGTTTCCTATGTACATGTAACGATCCGAGTGGGTTAGAAGCGAAGAGACGGCTCTCAAGAGCTGTGCAGCAGAATACCCATTCTTGGCTATGGGTGTGTGTCGCGTCCGTAAGAAAAACGTGGATGATTCACACGCGTGAGCAAACGGTGATACCCCATCAACGAGCGGTGCAATCGGATACTCTTTTCCCTCGAACGTGTCTGACGTATGGGTAAACAGTTTCCTATACAGCGCTGAACTCCCTCCAGAACGACTCTCGATACAGTCTCGTAGGTAGCGAGCCTTGTGTTTGCGTTTCATTAGGTTGGAGTTGAGAAAGAATCTCTCGGGATGTTCGTCAAAGACGGTGCGGTGAGCTCTATGTTTACGTTCGAGAAACTGGTACGCGGCGGTAGAGCCCTCTCGCAAGAACACACTCTCATACCGAAGCTGGGGGTCTGTATATGGAGTAGTCTTTCTCACTAGATTGAGATATTTGCAAACTATGCGATTCCTGTGACGTCTCTTGCGTCTTGTATGACGTAGCGATGTACTCACCACGTGGGCAAATCTATCGCTGTGGGTAAACTGAAGCTTGTACCCATACTGTGGGATATAGTGGCGTTGTAACGCCAGTTGACATTCGTAGCGTACCTGCGGGGTGAAGGATGGTATGACGGTAAACTTGACTTCGTCACCATCGAAATCCGCATGCATGCACGTCACAATGTGACTCGATACACAGATCGCTCGGTGGTCGGTGAAACCCACCACCTCCACGTCGATCGTGCACCCTGGCGTGAGGCCTGGATCTCGCGACACTTGCGCAAAGAATGTCGTTCCGTAAAACTTGAGCAACTGTTGGTCGGATATACCCTCGATGTGAAATACTGACGCGAGCAATCCACGTGGGATTTCCACTTGATTCCCATACAAGTGCGAACCGTTGACAATCAGAAGCCGCGAGATGTATGGAGAATGAAGAGCGAGCAGACGGTTCACGATAAAACTCCCATTTCCTTGGTAAAACTGTTTGATACTCCCGTGGGTAATGGGTGTGTCCAAGAGTGATTGTTTGGTGACGGCGAGATCAGATTTAGCCACCGTGTCGAAGAACCCTCCACTCGACAACTCGGTGGGTTGGGGGTTTCCCGCTCGACGATCAATCTCGAGGATCCGTTTAAACACGGTGAGATATTCGCTCGTTAGGATACACGGTGGAGGTAACACAATGAAAGAACCACCCGTAGTATTGTGCGTGACGAATGTTTTAATCGGTACACAACTCGACGAATTGAGCAGCAACTCGTTTAGTTCTTGTGGGACGTTTTTACAATCTCTCACCTCACCACATTTACACACATTATTCTGAATGTTACTTTTGCGACACCGACGACAGTATACGTCACATCGTGGCGGTTTCCCACCTAGAGCAGAGATTAGTATGTTGACGAGAACAAGGCCTTGTTCTGTTGTGAGGATGTGCTTAGGTTGGAATAGTTCAATTTTCGTTTCCGGGACCATCTTGGACGTGTCACAGCTGGAACGTCTTTGAATACTCCGTCACCACACAAGATCTTGTGCAAATCTTGACTATACTCACTGACTGGCCTTCCGATGGTATAATTCTTAAACAGACATCCTTTACGACGACATTTATCTAGCGCTGGTATAGACGAACTAAACACCCGCGTAGTGAGGTACATCTGATATAGCATCTTTTTAATGATGGTCGACAGGTAGTGTTTGGGTTGGATCGGTTTTTCTTCGATCCAAGGTTTGATTGTCGGGTTGAGAATGATCAAGTGTAGGTTATCCATGTTGAGATAGTAATCGTCAATCTTTTCAAACACATATTGGTAGGTGTTGAAGAGCCGCATCTGTAGATCCCACGTGTCTTTAATGATTTGATTCAACTCTGAGTCCACGGGAAAACGAGGGAGAGCCGTGACGTGGGTATCCCGTGACGTAATACGAGGCGAGTAAATTCGCGTATACGAACCCAACCCGTACCAGCCGCGGATGAGGTTCATATGGGTTATGATCGGTTCATTACCTAGGAACGGTAATAAGCCCACTAGTGAAACGTGATGGTCGCCGATGAAATAGCACTCGTTTCGCGGGTCGTCATCTTCGTCGTCCGAGTCTGAGTCCCCGTTGTCGTCGTAGATTTTCCCACGTACGTGTATCGCACATGTTGTTCTATTGCCGCTCGAAGAATTCCAACGATCCTCGTCATTGTGAATTTCAGACATACTCGCTTATACTCGTACGAGAGAGAGAGTTGTTGTTTTGGTATATCTGGTACTATTACGCGTAGACAAAGCGCTGTATAGTGACACGTTGAACAGGGAACAATCTCTACGGAGGGAGTCGACTCGACCAGCAACGCAATACGCGTCACGTTCTCGAGCGTAGGTAAGGCTCGATACGAACACGGTTGATTAAGCAGAAAACCGTTGGCTTGGATATACGCATAGTCTCGTTGTTGGCCTTTATAGACGATGATTTGGTTGTCATCCATAATACTGGTGATTGTGTTTGTGTTGGTCTTGTACTTTATTATGAAACCCGACCCCGTTCAACGATGGCGTAATCTACCTCTCTTGCTACCCCGTCCCGACACTATGGTAAATCTCGAAAATAACCTACAGTGTGACGGACAGACGGAACCACCGCGATGCCAACTCGATGACGGTCTCTCGTGTATTGGTTGTAAAGAACTAAACGCCACTTGTAGACGTGTAGAGAGACCCTACGAAGTATTCAACGAGCAACACGACTACCTATACACGCTACAACCCAACACGGTGGACGGTGAGGGGTATTGCATCTCGCTGAAAACCGATCAGCCTAGACGGTGTAACGGATGGACCGGAGACTATATTATTATCGTTGGAAAGAATAAAGGATTCACGTTTGTGTGTAAATGTAAATACCCGCATTTGGTGACGCGTGATGGGTTACTCGGTGATTGTGACGTAGACGTAGCATGTGGTCCCAATGGACATCTCACCACGCTCGACGTAGACCCTATGTTTGACGGTGTGTGTACGTGCAACAACCAACGAGAGACACCCGATCGTATACCCTACTTTGGTCCACAGTGTACACTCACTAGGGATAATGTAGGTAACATCAAAAAGAACTATATCGGTGTATGCCCCCCGGGATATCTCACGAGCGACTACATAGATCCGTTTATAGTTGCAAACACTCGGACAGAGTGTTTCCCCGATCCGTGTAAATGGGATCCAATCAACAAGCAGATCAATCCCGAGGCCCACGCTAAATTGTATGGGCAGGGGAACAAAACAATAGCGTACTGTAATTGTCGTCTCAGCAAAGGTCTGATTGACATTAAAAACGACGAGTCACCGTTACTTGGAGCACGCACAAAGGATACGGTGACGGGTTGTACTCAACCCTACAGACCCGAATATTATCCACCGTACACGTTGATTTACAACATGTATACAAGTGATACTCCAACCATGAGTCTCGTAGTCCCCAATATAGCCTTCCCAGATCTAAACCCATTCTGGGCAGACCGTGCAAAAGAATACCCTGAGGGTTTCCTCATTGATATTCCCTATGCTAGAGACAGTCCGGGGAGTATGCCAAACAGAGTCAATTTCGACAAGACGATCACGGCGAGAACGTTCAATTGTAAAGAGAAAGGTCTCCTTTATCACTGCGGTGACGGGAAATTTGACGACTTTTGGATCCGCTACTACGAGAACGGGGATTGCGCCTTTATACGTGACTACGACTGGGGTAATTACATATTTGACGACGACACGTATCAATATGCTCAACAAAGCTCGGGGTATCCATTGTGTGCTGTAATGGATATGGAGGGAAGTAACGGAGAGCCAATGAAGGAGAAATATTTTCGTGAATCTCTCATCATCAATCCAAACGTTCTCACGACAAACTGTGACGACCGGGGCACTACGAACGGTGTGATTATAAACACCAAGCCCAATGCGAAGAACCCCGAAATCGATGACATCACCGTATATCTAGTTTCCCAACCCGGGGGCTATCAAGAGTTCAACATGGACCATATTCAACATACCCCATTCCCACCGTTATACGCCAACTCTCACTCCCGGGCGAGTCGGATCTACGACGATACACAGTTCAAACCTACAGTACCTACGTCAGAGCTACCTACGTCAGAGCAGTACGGTGCAGCAACACGCCAACTGCGGGATACGCCGATAGAGGATAGACGTCACGAAAGGATGGGCGAACTAGGATTAAAACGTAGAGGGGAATTTAACGATACTATGGTCCAAGCGAAACGATTTGCTTCCTAGGGTACCTACGTCAGAGGAGTACCTACGTCAGAGCTACAGTACGTCAGACGGTTCGTAGTACCTACGTCAGAGCAGTACGTCAGACGGTTCGTAGTACCTACGTCAGAGCTACAGCCAATACTGGGATTTTACACAAGGTACTACGTCAGACACAGGTCATAAGGAACGCGCGTGATTTGAATACCCCAAGTGTGAGACTTGTACCAAACATGAACGTGAATACCCCTAGTGCGCCTAACAAGAACGAGTTTTGGCACACCAACACTCACATCTTTCCCGACAAATGGGCTAAACTGAGGCCCGCTTTACTTCGGTATAATATTGGTAATCCAAACGATCTACCAACGTTTCTAATACCAAAACAAATTCCTCATCCCCTCACTGGTAACTGGATCATGCTCGAACCCACCCAAGAATATCATTCAAGTGACGGGCAAGTGATACATATGAATCTAGAAGTTTTACCGAAATCGACAATGCGCGGTGGTTTTCCCTTGAAATGTAGTCAACCTTTGGACTATAGCAAGGGAATGTTACGTCGTACCACCAATAACCGCGCGTTGCCGGTGAAAGTGTTTAAAAACGAGAATATCCTTGACGTTGTCAATATTACGAATGACATAATACCACAACTCGCGGAAAGTGTCTCTCTGTACACGTTTCTCGTTTTCATCGCTGCCATCACAGACCGGGGTATTAAATACTGGTCCCTGGGGTCTAACCAGTATGATCAGGTGTTGCGCTCGATCCAAGCGGACGAGTTGTCACGGTTCAGTACGAGTCTCTTTGCCGGTATCGAATGCATACCCAAGGAACCCGTCATGTTTTCCATACTACAAGATGACGTAATCGAGTGTAACGGTGTCCTATACGAGATTGGACCTCACGAGACGGGCACTAGTAAGTGTTTATATTAAAGAGATAACCCTCGTGGAGAGACAGTGACGTAGACAACAACCAACACGATGGACGTACAAACCGATCAATCAACGATGGACGTGGACGAACCCCAAGTAGAAGTTGAGGTGACGCGAGAGAGGGGAGACAAGACGACGAACATGAACAACAAACGTGTCCGAGATACGAGTGACGACGATGGGGACAACATGAGTGAGGACGATGGGGACAGCATGAGTGACGACGAAGGGGACAACGACGAAATAGCAGAGCTGTTGTCTCAAGTACGAAAGTTACAACGGGATCTGAGGGACCAGGTGACGGACGAAGCCCTACGAAAAGCTAAGGCATCGGGTACGTCAGCTAAAGCGACGTCATCGGGTACGTCAGCTAAAGCAACGTCATCGGGTCCGGGTACGTCAGCGAGACCAGCTTCAACGGGTCCACCGCGACCAAAGGTGGCAAAACATGACGTAGACCTAGACTCCGATAGTGATTCCGATATTGAGGATGTGCTCGCTTTTATGAAACCTTTACTCAAGAAAAATGTGGAAAGGTCGGAGCGGGATGTTCAACTGGACTTGTTGCGGGACGAACATAGTAGCATCACACATCTACTTTTCGCATGTGGTGGTATCCTCGGATTAGCCGTGACGCTTCAATTTAGTCCCATGTTGATCATTCTCATCATCGTCACAATGTTCCTTGTTTTGAACATCACTTGGCAGCATCTTCGTGAGAAACGTCTTGCATCAATCTACGGTCGA
The DNA here is from genome assembly GCA_934045905.1 of Leuctra nigra. Lineage (NCBI taxonomy): Eukaryota > Metazoa > Arthropoda > Insecta > Plecoptera > Leuctridae > Leuctra > Leuctra nigra. The sequence continues at coordinate 122,582 of CAKOGZ010000076.1, read as the reverse complement.
CCTCCTTGCGTGAAACCTGAACTGGTGAAAAGTAAACTTTGGGGGCTGTCTGTAAAACTGTAACTTTCAGAGTAATAAATATCATGTGAAATATAATGTGTGTTATTTACGTGTACCTCGTCATACCTAAGCAACCTCTCTCTGAATCTAGGATACTATGTGTTAAACTCGACCAGCGTCAACCATACGTCAGAGGGTGTGAGTGTATACTCAAACCAGACCCGAGACGACGTCAGAGGTACCTACGTCAGAGCTTCGTGGCTCAACAAACACAGTCACTGAATTATGCGTTGTGTGAGAAGCTACCGACTGTGACGTGGTATACACGCTAATATAGCCATTTCCCACGTGTCTAAGAGGGGTAAACCGATGTATGTGAGCACCTATGCATTATCACGTATATTAACTTATACTCGCGCGATACGATTTAATAAAAAACACGTACTTATCTCGATAGATAACGAAATTTCTCGACTCTGTAATTTGCACGAGCGTTAGTAAATCTACGTGATAAGTTTAAACGGCTCGAGCGCTGTCGACCGGTTTTGTGTGAGACAGTCCTAACCCTCGTGTATGAGAGACAGTGACGTAGACAGTACCGTAGACGATAAGTCAAGATGGGCGAGTTTACACGTATCGACAGTGTGAGACGTTACTAACCCTCGTGTATGAGAGACAGTGACGTAGACAGTACCGACTGTGACGTAAAGATAAGTCAAGATGGCCGAGTTTACGGGTATCGATTTCGACTCGGCTCTGAGATACACAATGTCTCGTCTCCAACTCGTGTACATTAATCGGTATGGTCGAAAGAATGGCATCTACACCCGTACAGAATTACGTATATCGAGAGCGACGGAAAACGATTACCTCTACGAGCCAGACTTTGCTAACAGAGCGTTGGTGGTCGAGTGGGTTTTCACCGAGGAAGGTTGTAGTATGGTAGATTGTTTACCGTTTAGGAATACAGGTGACATGTGTACTCCGAGTAAAAAACCCGAAGTATGGAACCCTGGTCCCGACATTACGTTGACAAGTTGTGGTCCCTCGTGTTTCAATATGGGGGCTTTAGATGATCCCGACAAACCATCCGTGCAATCTTTTCACGTGCGCCCCTTTGGTGGCAAGTGCATGTTTATGGACTCGTCTATACTAGCGTTTTCCGCGATACCTAAATTACGTTCAGAGAAGGCTAAACCTGGCCTCACCAACGTCGCACCGTTTACCCTCGTGTATGAAGGCGGTGGGTATGGTATGCGATTCAATAAAGAGTACTGTGATTACTATAGCAAAACCTTTGACGGTATGAGATGTCGACAATCCGTTTTTTCGTTAATTGCGTCGACAATTATTGGCTCGTATATGTATGCGATACTCGATCGCCTCACCGACGTTCTAATGGGTAAAAAGCCATACAAGATCCCACCAGCCGTCCCAACAACCGACTACCTGTTGGATTTGGATGAATGGCGCTCTAGGAAGGGACCGCTCAAACTCCCCATTGACTATGACATGGACGTTCAAGTGGATACGTCACACTCACTCGTCTTTGGGCCGATGCGAGAGGGTGGGGTACTGGAGCCGAGACAACCTCGCACCGATCGGTTTCTCTATTCGCGTGACGGAGACCTATACGTCACAGAACCGAGCATCGTTACACGTCACCGTAATGCGCCACAACCTGTATTCGACCTACCCGACCTATCCGAGATCGATATCACCCCCGAGAAGGTGCTCGAGTTTTTCAAAGCGCTATGCTCGACTGAAGTGTTGTCCGACCTTTTATTGGACTACGGCATCGACATGGCCATGGACGCGTTCTCTGAGCTTATGAAAAAACTTGCTAAAGAAGCGATTCCCATGCTCACCAAAAAACTATTGGAGAAGATTCGAATGGGTGTGAGTAAAAAACTCTTGTCGCTCGTCTTTAGACAATCGCTCAAGGTGACGTTCCAACGTCTCGCGGTTAGAATAGTGAGCAGGGTGTTGATCACCCTGGCTAAAATAGCGTCTCAAGTCGCGTCAGTGATTGGGATGATAGCCATTGTGGGAACGATTATGGATCTCATATCCATGTTTTGGGATCCCCTTGGGTTCGGTGAAGAGTTTGATCCAGAATCCTTGAGAGCTATGGGTCTCTTTTACCGTACAGAATACAATACGACGTTTAGCCAGGTTCTAGAGCTAACACCGGGTATGTTGGGGGTACTGACGGATACACCTACGTCAGAAGAAACCACATTCGAGATAGGTTTAACGTTTGACTATCTGTACGAGTATCTCTCGAGTCGCACCGTCAACTCTGAGGGCTCACGACTCGCATTCCATGATTATTTCACAGAGGACGAAATCGGTGTGGTCTGTATGGAGAGTGACGAGTATTACAGCGACTTTCTCGCGGTCCAGGTGAATCTCTTTCAACCCCAAACTGTTGCTGAGACCATCACCCCGATAGTGCGTCATAGAGTGACGTTGTTGATGGGATTATTAATTCTCGTGTGCTTTACACTATTTCTCTCATGGGTAAACATATTACCTCTGACGCTCATAGGAATAGCGGTCATCGCCCTCTCAGGTGGTGGACTCCTATATTTATCGATGATTGTTAAGTATGGATCGGAACCTGGGCAGGAGTCCCAATAACGTTGACTCTAGTGTCGCGAGTACGAGTGGTGCCAATAGCGTCGACGCTGGTGTCGCGAGTACGAGTGGTGGAGGTACGCGTAGAACCCTATTCAAAGCTTCAATACATCAAACTGAAAAGTCACGCCAAACGACAAAGAGTCGTAAAAAAACATATCAACGTATCCTCCGTAATATCGGCTATGAGGACGGTCCCGTCACACCTGAAATCAACGATCGGTTCTTTCGAGCATGTCGAAATACAAAGGGTGAAATGTATGCCTACTCGTACGTCAGACAGATTGTGGAACATATGCAACGCGACGGGTTTACCGGTTTCAAGATCCCGTACAACATGGAAAGGTATCTGAAAATCGCTCTCCCCACAGCCGGTCTCATATCGCAAGTGGACCTAGACCAGCTGTTCTCGTTTGTCATGTACGAAATTACAGACGGACGACGTAAACGTAGACCAAACTATTTACGAACATGTTGCGTCATTGCTATTATCCAAGTGACGGGTTTACGAGTGAGCGAAGCCGAAACCGTCACCATACCCCTACTCACAGCGGTGATTCAGTCGCCCAACGTACTCCCCACTATCAAAGTGAAAGGTAATCGCCTCGTCGAATTCAAGTACCTGGGTGGCGCGTCGGGTTTACACGTGTTATCTCAGGTGAGACAATGTATGATAAATAACCAGCTAGAGTCCCTCGTCACCACACACCGTATAGACACGGTGCTCAAAGCGCTACCTCATCCGTTTGTTCGCAACACTGGGGCTGGATTTCACTCTATCCGACGTAACATTGCCGCCAACGTGCAACAGTATCAAACGTCGACCGATTCTCAATTTGTACTCAATCATAAAGATCTCAAGACTACGCTACGTTACATACGTAGACCGGGTATTGACACTGTTCAACGGTTAGCCGATTTACCGATACCAAGATGGACTAGTGGTGACACAATAGAACCTGTACGTTTCGATCTCAATCGCAATCGGGAACCTCTTCGAGCGTCTGAAGGTGATCGCCTTCGAGTGTCTGATGGTGTAGGTGATCGCCTTCGAACGTCTGATGGTGTAGGTGGTCGAACTGACGCGGTTGGTGTTCGCCTTCGAGTGTCTGATGGTGTAGGTGATCGCCTTCGAGTGTCTGATGGTGATCGAACTGACGCGGTTGGTGTTCGCCTTCGACCGTATGACACGGTAGCTCCATATGGCGCTATCCCAAGAATTATTTCGAATAGCGTTAGCCGAACCGAGTATCGCCCACCTACTCCCGGACCAAGTATCGGCGATGACGATCGAGAATATCAACGCGGGGTGGATCTCGGCACCTTGTGGGAAGAAGAAAGCGAACTATAAAACTGTACTCGCAAACATCCACGCACATCTATCGAATCTAGCTACGGACCACGTGATCCAATACACGGCGATGTATAACTTTCCCGATTGGACTACCCTGATGGAAAACTGGAACATGGAACATTCGACTTCTCTCTCGGCGCTCATTCTCAGCAAATGTATACGGAAAGAGCTACCTGAATACTATCAGACGGGTGTGAAGATCCTCATTGACCGCATGAGACTTGCGTTTCCTAAACATCGTACATTGTTGGCAATTGAAATACTCGGTACGCGGTATTTCACGCTTGATGATCTAGACATGAGCCTCGAATACGCAAAGGTGTATTGTGACGTACAACTTCAATCGCTCGCTATAGGGATTCAGGATGGTGAAAGCTCTCGTTGGGTTTCAAAAATGTTCACCTTTACATAGTGTTGTATAACGTATTTAATCACAGTAAAAGCAACTCGCTCATGAGTTAGTACACAGGTTACTACATGTTATGGTATGCAGAGATGTAACAAATGTATATGACATGATAATGTATGACGGTTGATAATAAACTATACAAGCCTATTATATTTGTCTTCTATATTACGTTTCAGTTGAGCCACGCTATCATCCTCACTCTCACTTCCCGTCTCATACTCATACTCGTCATCATCGTCATCGTCATCGTCCTCCTCAGTTCCTTGTGAGTTGGGTGCAATATCTTGCATGGAGCACTGTTGGTTAGGATCCGATTGTGACGTGTACTTCGCTTCTCGATCATCGTCATATTGTGACGTAGCTAGGTCTCGATCCTCATCCGACGTGTACGTTTCCAACAAACGTTTCGCTAGGTCTCGATCCTCATCCGAATGTGACGTGTATGTTTCCAACATACGTGTCGCTAGGTCTTTGTCGAGTTCATCTTGGTTAAACTCGTCCAAGAGCTCGGACATGGACCGAGTAGCAAATACACTGGGACGGGGTGTTGTAGGTTCCCTGGGTTCAGTCTCTGTGACGTATCTAGGCTCTGTGACGTATCCCTCGTTCTGTGTTGCATACGAGTGATCGTGTGTGACACTCTGTGTGAAAAGATTTCGACTCCCTGCAGCAAACCGATCTCTTGGAGATGTCTCGTCTCCAAGTGTGGGTGATGACGTATCCTCCTGTGTCTCTTCGTATATCGTAGCGAGGTTTGAAAACACTGTGGTGACGCTTGATTGTGACGTAGAGGTGGTGACGCCTGAATGCGACGTAGGGTCCACACTGTCGGCTCGCGCGAGGGTTTCATCGCTCTCGAACTTCCCACTCTCTGGGAGAGGCTCAGTACTCAAGTTCTCACAAGACTCTAGTTTGTCGGTCTCCATAGAATCGGTATACTCTGACGTAGGTACCTCTGACGTGCGAAGCTCTGACGTACGATCCTCTGACGTAGGTACCTCTGACGTACGAAGCTCTGACGTACGATCCTCTGACGTAGGTACCTCTGTACGAAGCTCTGATGTACGATCCTCTGACGTAGGTTTAGGTTCTGACCCAACACGTAACGACGATAGACCACCGGTGTAGACAGGTGTTTGGATGACGGGTGTCGGTTGTAAGACACGGTTCAAGTTGGCAATGGGCTCGTGGAACCGAGTCTGTACAACGCTCACTGCCATGCTCGTAAATAGATCACCACCCATAGTTTGGAGGGCTAGCAAGTATGGGTTTCTATAACTTAGGTCTTGTTTAACGTTTGCTAGACGGCATATATTGTTATACTCCTCGCTACCCACAGGTATATCTGGATTGTAAGCCGTTATTGTTTCCTTCATTAGATCAAGAACCTTGTTGTTGGTTTTAGCGTTTACTCGGTCTAACACGAACAGGGATAGGAACTTTACAATCATTTTAGATCCAACAATATTGCGGGTGGTCTTTGTTCGATAACTTGAATACGAAGCTAGGGTGAGCATCTTGTTGAACGGGGGATATTTAGCTACACCCTCCGACACAATGACTTGTTGATACAAATCAGACATCTCTTGGTAAAGGGGTAAAGCGACATCTTGTGTATTGACTCCTCGCAGAAGATCGTACGCGCGTTGGATGAGATCCATCCTTATGGTGTGTTCCAGTCTATGTAACGCTAATAGAGTGTGTGACGTAGCTAGTTTATAGCTTCAACACACCTATACAGCCACACACAACACATCCACACAACGCAACCTGACGTAACCACAGCTCGACACAGTATGACGTAGCTTCACACACAGTATGACGTAGGGAACGGTAGACGGGTGAGAAATAATGATCATGGGTTGAGTAACAAGAATTTATTATTTGGTTACATTACTACACAACATTAATTGTCAAGTACACAGGTACACCAGTAACGATGTTAACAACTCGCTATTCATGTCCATCTACCGATCTTCAGTCGGCACGTGTAGAACTTGGTCGGGGTACGCTTCCTTGAATCCATCCACAAAAGCTATAAAGTATGCTTGCATGATGAGTTTTCGTGACGAGTATCCCCCACCCAATGCGAGCTTCCACAGATGCTCTGGATAAAACTCAGTTTCCATCATCCATGCAACTCCATTGGGATTTTTAAACATGTGCTCCACGTCCCGCCGTATAATCGCTCGTTCGACAAGAGTGTGTGAAACAGCAAGGCGTGTACATACATCGTACAGTTTCTGAAAGTTGTAGGTAAAGTCAATCTCTTGGTTAGACGAACGAACATTAATCCTTCGTCGTCGGGTATACGTCACGTAAAGGTTTGTCGTTGGATCGAACGACGGTAGATTACAGTTGGTCGCTTCATTTTGAAGTCTCCACTCCCCATTGTCTGGATCTATGTTGTCCTCATAAACGAAGTCCCGTACGTTTGGCATCTTGGAATAATACGTCAGAGGTGGTCCAGAAAGGTGGTAGCTCGACGACGATGTTGGTATTACAAAACACGTAGAGATTCTTACCCGTGCGTATAAACGGTCGACGTTTCCCCCGACACGCTCGACGCCCGGCGAGAATGGATATGTTACGTTCGGAGTCGATCTCTATACCGTTACCAGGTCTCAGGTTGGCGGCTTTATTCAATAGCGCCAACGTCACTTTAGTGGGCGTGAATGTTTGCGCGATAAACGTCACAGTATCTTTACTCTCGTTCACCTCGGCTCGTTGTATCAGCTGCGTGTCCAAGTAAAATATGAGGCTTGCGATAACCTGGCGCGGGTGTATGTGCTCATCGAACGTTGTATAGTGATAGACCTGCATAGGGCCCTGGTTGAGACGTATCTCTAAAACACCCATTGCTCTGACGACTTTGACGTGGTACCTTTGACGTAATTAGGTACTACTAACCGAGTGTGGGGTTTGTGGGGATTGTATAGACTCGTTCTACGGGACGTTCTACGACTTCCTTCTTACCCGGCGACATCTTGTTCACTTTAACCACCACAAATATGATTAATAACAAGACGCACAAGGCAACCAAATACCCCAACATTGTATTTACGGAATCGGACGTGTTACCCGAGAGCCCATTCAATTGACTGATGGGTGTCAAGTCCCACAGATCCTCAGTGAGGTTCCCCATAAAGTCGCCCACCGTATACGTGTTTCTACAGTATACGGACATATTATCGGGTAGTTCGCTAGCGTCGACATAGTCAGGATCACCGACCGCCGCCGTGGGATTACAAGCATTGCAACACTCTGACCGGGTAAAAGTATACGGGGCGAGAGCTGCTGACGTAGCGTTCCGTGACGCGGGTGTAAGAGTATAGGGAGCAATTCGGTAATGGGTAAAGTACTGGTCCGCAATGGTCGGATTCGCACTGAGGATCCTGTAGAGGGCGTAGTTGAGAATCTCGCGTACATCCTCTATCGTTGTTTTTGCGTGTAATAGTGACATCTCGCTTTGGGTGGGCTCGTAGTTGAGATCTTGAAGATGTTGCACCGTCTGTCGCAAGGTGAACTCTTTCTGAATCATGTTGTAGATACTGATGGCGGGTAACGGATCCGCGTTACACGATGGTGCCGTCGATTCGCAGGTCGTGCGCCCAGAGAGTAGACACGAGGTTGTGCTACCTGCCACTTTCGTAATCAGATAACATCCCAAGCTCGCATCTTTACCCGAATTGTACATGGAGATGGCAACCGCTCCAATTATGATACCACCAATGACTTGTTTATACGGAAACCCCTTTTTGATCTTAGCAGCACCCTGGTTGAAACGTGGATTAGTTGTGGGGACCTCGAGTGTGTCCCCCACGATACCTTTGGCGCCATCGCTCTTCTTTATAGAAACTGCAATGTCACGATCGGGGAACGCATTCGTTTGGGTGTCCATGACTGATTTATCCGTCTTTGATAGTTTGGTGTTGGGATCGATCACATCCATCACTTTATCGTAATTACCCCTGCGGAGATCGATGTCGATTTTTTTCACTGGTACGTCATTGATGAGCGCCTCACCACTAGGTGATAACGTCTTTTTACTACGTCCCAGCGCGTTATCAAAGTTTTTAACCGATGACGGTGGATGAGCCTTCCATCCGTTGAACATGCTTTGTAGATTAGGGAAAACCTTTGTCAGTCTACGAAACGATAAATGTTTGAGTATCGCCCTCGAGTCGAGTTGTTCATCAGATATAACGGTTATAAAAGAGTTTAATCTCAGTTCCCTGTGCGTCGGGAACTCAGTCACCTTTAAACCAACCATGTTGGAGTACGAGAGAATCCTCGCTTATACCAGTTACGCTCTACGACGTCAGAATTTCAACGAATACCTACAAGATGGGAACCTGGTTGAATGTATACCCATTCGAGACATCTTTGCGCATCCACAGTTGTTGATACTGGTCCAACCGTACAAACCCCTTGAGGGTTATACCAAAGACTATATACCGACGTGGGATGTGAGCGAAGTGGTTCATAGAGTGTCTACACAAGAAGAGTCTGACATTGTCGTCACCACGGTCAAGTTCCTTTTAGACAACTCTCAGTTCTTTGTGACTCTGGATAGCTACAAGGTAGTGACGCGCTTCTTGTCGGATATGGATACCATGGACGAGGACGAGTAAATGTAGGGAATACGATCACGAGTCAACAAACGAACGTTCGAATCGGAACGTCTCGATTTCGCTCTCGGCTGGTGCTCCGTACATGGACAAACGAACATTGGTTACAAGGATTGTATGTGTTGGAATGTATGACGTGGGAATGTATGACGTTGTTGTTGTTTAATAAAACCTTTATTTGGCACTGATTAATACATGAAATTATTGACATACATATACACCTTGATTCATTTATATCCCAGTTCCACCATTCGTACAGTTGGAGAACGTATATAGTCTAGATACACAACCCATAGCACGAGTATTGATAGGAAGATTGTGATGAGACGCCAAAATCCCTTGCTTGTAGCACACGCTGTAGCAGCAACGAGGGCTATGACGCCAGCTTTGGCGTACGGTACGTAGTCTGTCGTTGCACCGACGGTGGGGGTCGGCACCGCCGCTTTGCTTGCTTCTTCATGAACTAATCTATCATTAAGAGTGAGTAGCGCCGCGTTGGCCTTCGTGATGGACTCTCCCGCGAACATAATGTGGGACGGGGTGACGTATATTAAAACTGTACTTAATATATCAAACGAAGAACTAACACGGGAAGTCGTCAACCAAATCCGTGCCGAAGGGTTTGAGTTTAATAGATACGCTGCTCAATTATACAATGCTATATGTAAAACGAGGGCGGATTATGCCCAGTTTATGAAAGAGATGGTGGGTGAGAATGCCGAGGAAGAGAGGCGGTCCACCTTGGTTCGGCTTCAACAAGTATTTAACGATAAAGTTGCTCGAGACGCTATTATTCGTGATCGAGACGCTACTATTAGCGACTTGAACGCCACGAATACTAATCTCAGTACCGAGTTGGAACGGTGTCGGCTTGACTTGGAAGTCTGCACAAGTAAAAACAAAACTCTCGAACGCGAGCTGTGGGCTTGTAGAGAGGAATGTGATCGTAAGTCCCATGCCTTAGGTAAAGACAAAGTCACGCTGAACAAACGATCATCGCTGTACCAATGTTGTGACAAATGTGACGTATGTTGTGGTCCTAAACCACCCCCACAGACGAATATCAAATCAGAGACTCCACCTGATGACGCTGGCGATGACGACATGGGGATGAATAGAATAGTGGATGATACACCCCGAGACAACACTTTCACCGATGATAAAGCGAGTCTATCTGAGCTAGTGGACCTTCAGGCTAGTTACTACGCGGTAAGGGCACACCTAGAACAAGAAGTGGCCGTGGTGGCGAATCTCCGAGCCGAAAACATAGCATTACGTAGAGAGGGTAAACAGACAATCGACGAAATAAATGCGAATGCTGTAGGAGAGGTAGCCAGGGTGAAAGAAGACGCGCGCCACGAGATAGAAGCGTACAAGAGTACAATTCAGGAACAGCAAGGGCTGATTTTCACACATGAAAGATCTATCGCGGAGTATCTTGAATATATAGAAAAGTTGAACAATAAGATATCGAAATGTGGTCTCACACGTGAGATTATTGAAACGGAGCTGGCTGATGTAAAAGAACTGGTCCTCAAGATTGCGGGTTATTACCTATATGATAATGAACCTGGAGTTGATGACGCGCTAAGCTCTGGTATACCTAAAAGTATTCTAACTGCTATCGAATACATCCTCCGAACGAAAAACAATCCTCAGTTCAGTAGGCATATCGATGAATTACGGGTAGAGCTACAAGCTCGAGCCGGATACGACACCCTGTTGAAAGAAATGATGACCAATCATATAGCGTACTTGAGGACCATAACGAATCACATCGAGGTTTACGCTATCCTACATCGCGCTGATGTACCAAACCTCAACCCATTAGAAGTGATGAAGGTGATTCTTGAGGCGCACAAGAAAATGTTGAACGTAGGCGAAGACGATAGATTACAAGCAGCGAAGAGCGCCGATCTGGCGTACAAGGATGATCTCAGTGAAATTACCAAACAAATACGCGAGAAAGATGGAAGAATTTCGGAGTTGACTATCGAGTTGGAATCGAGACCACCAGCTCTGTTGACTGTAAAGAAGGAACAGCATACAATCACGCTTGATGAGCTCAACCGCTATACGCTAGACTTTGTAAAACATATCCAAGAACTCTTGGAGGTGGCTGATCCGCTGTACAACCTAATAAAAGTAAAGAATGAAAGTCCCGTGAAACGTTTACTGGATCTCCACGCTCATGTGATTTCCATAATTGTGCAGCGGACGAGAACCATAGTCGACGAGAGGAAGGATCACGAGGCCCGCATTGCAAAGTTGACGAATGACGTGTTGCCCTTCTTGAACAACTCTGGGGCATATATCGACAATTTGTTAAAACCGTATGCCAGGCTCGTACCGTTGACGGGTGGTCTCGCCGTGACGCATACGGATCTCTTGCGCGGTGTAGAAAGCTACGTGAATGCGATTGAGAACGTCATCAAATACATTCCTGAGCAGGAGGATGAGGCTCAAGAATATCAATTGTCAAAGAATGAGGAAGAAGCGAAATTAACACAACTCAAGGGGGATCTCGATCAAACGTCTAGAAAACTTGTCTATGCTGAAGCCGAGGTGGCATCTCTCAATCATGAAATAATAGACCTCAAAATTAATCTCGACGAGCAACTCACCAAGCTCACCGAGGAGAACGAAGGTAAAATTGCTCAACTCAGAGATCAGTATGAGGGTGATATTAAAGACCTCAAAGAGGATCATACTACTGACATTACAACTCTCAATACCCGACACGCCTACGAGCTTGCATTTATCAAATCACAAACTACAGACAACACTGAAACCAAAGCCGAAGAACGATATCAGGAGGCATATACGCAGTTGTCGAAACTTAAAGCTGAGAGGAAGAGCAATTATATAGAGCTTAAGCACAAGCTATCAGACTATAACAAAGCGAGAGAAGCCCAGATCCAGCAAGCGATGGATGAGATAGACCACGTTGTGGACCTTCTCATAACCATGTTTGTCATACCTAAAGAAGAACCGAGGGATATGCAACACGCAGTAGATCTCTTGACGTTCTCGTCTGATAAAATCATCAAGACGCTCCTCCTAATCGCACAACCTCTGACGCTCAAAGAGTATGGTATGCCAGAGAATATAGACCAGGCGCTAGAAATCGTCAAAGATGCCGTCTCGAGATTCCAAGACCAATGTAAACAACCAGGGATACGCCCCGGGTCCTATATTATAGGAAAGGTAATGGTAGGCATTAAACGGCAAAGGGTAGACCCAGAGAAGGTGATCCTCACAGAGGTGATTGTGCCCCTAAAGAAACTGTTTACGAACAGAGAGTTGGAGTTAATCGAGCCGCGCTATATCGCGTTCAAGAAGAAGCGAGCGCACGCAGACGAGCTCAGGAAGGAGATGAATAATATTCTGACCAAACTCGAAGAGGAGGACGTTCGCGACTTGGTGGCTCCGGATCTACACTTTAAAGCCCTCGCCACCTCACTGAGCACCACCCTCGCCACCTCGTTAAAGCTCAGGTTGAACCAGGGTGATTCGTTGCTTTTATTACGAGCACTAGCCGTATTTCGCAATCAAACCAAAAGCGGTCCCTCGGAACATATACCTCTCCCGTTGTTGGTAGAAAGAGTATTACGCAAAGAACGTGTTAGGGAGGCACCGGACTCTAGGGAACAAGAAAAGATTAGTCGACTAAACGATAGAATCGACAATAGTATGAACGAGATGCAAGATGACGAACCGACGACTTCGTCGGGCTCTCGAGGAGTACCGGCAACGATGAACGTGAACGATCTGATCAAGGAACACATTACCGAAGCGACCAAGATAGCGGGAATCTTCAAAGTTATTAAAACATACAATAGCTATATATTCACAGACAATGTACCCTACGTATTCGCGCTAATGGGTCTCCCAGAACGTGATGTATCAAATATCCAAACACCACCCATGCACAATTATCACAAACTCCACAGCGACCTGTACACGAACGGTCGTTGGTCTGCCATCAAAGTGGGGAATACCCTAGCTCTACCACAAGGAGGCAAGCTTAATTTGGACGATAAAGCGAGGATCTTTGTACAAGACCGCCCGCCGACCAATGGTGAATTTTTCAAGTGGGACGATTGCTTCATCATACCCGAAACACCCGTTACTATACCATCCCTGGAGGGTATTGAGGTGGCCGATACCAATGTTGCGACCTGTCGTTCGAACGTGTATGATATTGCCGAGCTTGAAAAATTGTTTCCTGTAGCCGATCACACGCTGCCGCTACAAGTGCTAATCCGTAACCCAAATCTCGCGTGGGCATGCGGGGAGACAGCAAACAATATGGTTGGGTATAGCTACAGAGAGGATGCCTTGGGTGACGTGACTATCCTCACACCGTATCGTCCCGGGAAAGTAAAACATATTTCTACAGCCCTGTTAAGAAGCCTACCAGATATTACAATACTTTCTCGGGTGGTAACAATCGATTAAAACTGAATACCACAGGTTTGTAAGACCTTTATTGACGTCACTGTGCTAGTATACGCGACGTCACAGAGCGCGTCGATAACTTGACGTCACTGTGCTAGGACAATGGATCCGAAACCCGACTCGACACCACCACCTCGTAGACTGCTTGCGGGGCGTTCGTGGGTCTATCCCCTCATCCTAATACTCGTGTTTGTCATATTGATACCTCTTCAGTTTTGGCGTCGGTTACGTTTTGGTCGCGTCAAAGACATAGACAAAGCATGGGGAACACTTAGGGCAGCATTAAACTTGGACGCTCTACCCGAACTGAAACTCACGGGGGAAATACCCGAAATGTCCAACGAACAGTGTAAAATGCCAGGTCTATACGTTGGAGAGCATACCCCCGATTGTACAGTCGTTTGTAACCACGAAGATGCGAATCTACACACTATTTCCGAACCCGAGTTCTTCAACGGGCAACAGCTCAAGTTGGGAAACTATTGTCGGGGCGCTCGAGTGAACACATGCGCTGCTACCGAATACGCCATGTATACCCTAAACGGTGTACAATGTTTCTCGCGGTATCCCGAACTGATACAAGATGGAGAATCGGTAGCTTGTTGGGCTTCTAATACGTCACCTAGCGAACTCGTCAAGAATAAAGTTTTCGATCGTATGTACGGGGGTTATTTGGATATGACGTCCATCTCTCGTGACGTTAACCCACGTGAATTGTTAAATGGGAGTCCGAGGTATGTGTGTGTGTGTAACGGTATAGACGTTGACGGGAATCGTCTCATACCCGACTCTGTCGACTCGCTCCTCTGTCAACAGGACGTATGCAAGTCGTTGATTCCCTTTGCAAATGACGGTGTTGTACAAACGTCACAAGGCTGTACCTGTGAGTCCCCGCTCGGTAACCTTGGTAATGCTGTGGAGGGTGATGTCTATTCACCGTGCACGGGTTGTATTACACGTGAAAGAATATATGGGGATATCGATCCCACCCTTCGAGTATTACAATACGGTGTAAACTGTACTCGAGCGATTGACCCTCTTTCTACTGTAGAACGACCACAATGTGGATACGACCGGTACGTGAGTGCATTGGCAACGTGTTTCAAAAATTATACCGAGTATGGAATCTATCAAACGTATGGCTCTCTAAAGTACTATCATCAGGTCCATACATCAATGTAGGAACATCGTTGGGTTACAGTACGTCACAAGGTACTACGAGTTCGTACGTCACAGGGTACAACGTCACAGGGTACAACGTCAGTTCGTACGTCACAGGGTACTACGTCACAGGGTACTACGTCAGAGCTTCGTACGTCACAGGGTACTACGTCACAGGGTACTACGTCACAAGGACTCGAGTTGGGTTACAGTAAATACGTCAGAGCGAGGGTTACAGTACGTCACAACGTACTACCTGACAAGGTACTACGTCAGAGCGAGGGTTACAGTTGGTACAGGGAGGGTTACAGTTGTTGAAAGGGTATACGATTGGGGGATTTATACCATGATTCGAGTATCTACAAACGGTGCACCTTTAACACAAGTTAAACGTCGAAAGGTTGAACACCCACCACCACCACCACCACCACCACCACCACCACCACGGTATGAAGAGAACATACGAACAATCACCTCCGTGTCATCTCCAAAGCTCACCACGCCGCACAAGGGATTATTTGAAAATATGACTGTTCCCGAAGGCAACGAGGCTGACATAGAGGCGGATGTCATCAAATTGTTTCTCCGTTTAAAGAATGAAAAACCGCGTCAGAAGGGTAGTACCTATATGTATGACACGATCTACAAATCACACACCTATCATCCGATATTTGGTATAGGTACGAAACTCGTCGATAATCACGTCGTACAGCAAGCACAAATCCAAAAAGGACAATACCGCCGCGAGGTATACCGGAATCTACGCGCCATGGAACCGCTCGAGAGTATGGAACATCGTGACAAGTGTATAATACATGATTTAGGAACAGTCGAATGCCCCTGTGAAATACTCGCACAGATCAAACATTTGTTTGTTGGAACTCTAGGCGGTTGTGTGTTTAAGATCAACGGTAAATACTTTGACGGGAACGTGTTAAAGGCTGCTGTCGAGTGCGTGCGACGATCACTATTTCCCCTGACGCGTAAAAGGGAAGTTGTCAGGTTGCCTATTGTAGTCGATCAGAGAGCTACATTACCTGGCGAGTGTATTCACGATTGGGACTATAGTCTAGTGACGACACGCTCAGCGGACGAAGGTGAAACGGTGGTAAGAACATGTCTAAAGTGCAAAATGGTTCGATGCTCGTGAAGTATATCCTACCCGAGATTCAAGCCTTGTACGAAGAACACTGGCTACTCGCTATTGGGTTTACGAGCTTGGCAACGATCGAGAAGACGTTGAAAGATTTGGAACGTGATCCAAACTACACACGCGAGGAGATTGCAAGTAATCCCCTCTGGCAACATATCGACGCGTTGATCACCACCGACCAGGTATGGACGGCGTATCAGATACAACACACGAGGGGGACGAGTAACCGCCTGAGAGTTACTATGGCGGCTCTCAAATCTGATGACGATCTACCCGCGCCGCTTAAGAGTGCATATACAGCCCTCATGTTAGACCTAGTACATAATAAACAGAGCCGTTCACATAGTACCTAGTTATGTTTAATGTGTACCGTTATTAAAGCTATGAATAAACTTGTATAACAAACTCATCATCTTGTCGCTTTCAACCAGTACCATTCCCTCATCCTGTTGATCCAACGATACGAAGCTCTGACGTAGGCACGATTACGAAGCTCTGACGTAGCGTCTTGATCGCTCTCCTGAGCTTGATCGGTCTCGAGCAGTGTAGGAGATTCAGATACTACTACGTCAGAGCTTCGTATCGTGGCTACGTCAGAGGTACAATAGCTCGAGCAGTGTAGACCATACGTCAGAGCTTCGTATCGTGCCTACGTCAGAGGAGCTCGAGCAGACCATACGTCAGAGGGTGGGAGTTACTACTACGTCAGAGGTACAATAGCTCGAGCAGTGTAGACCTCATCTTGATCGCTCTAGCTCGAGCTTGATCGGTCTCGAGCAGTGTAGGAGATTCAGATACTACTACGTCAGAGGTACAATAGGTCGAGCAGTAGACCATACGTCAGAGGGTGGGAGTGTATGCTATATATTCACACGCTCACAAGGTTTACACAGTAGAGTATCAGCGATACAAGGGCAACACGAGTACACAGTCAGCATACAGGTACTACGTCACACGTAATGTCTACTGGGAAAGACAAGAGCTGTTATATGGTTACAAACGCGGAGGATAGCTCGAGTAGACATTACACGTACATACCCGAGTATCCAGAACCTATGGAAACTACTACGAGCGGGGAAACTACTACTACGAGCGGGGAGGAACCATCCGTCGACGCGCCTCAAGTCTTTCGAGTAATGTTTAACGGAGTGACGTATAGCAACCTACTACGATATCAACAACCTGAACAACCATCGGTTTCCACCTCTGATCGTGACGAAGATCTTTCGGCTGTAGCTTTATGTGGGGCGATCCATAACGCTATGAACCTGGGAAGTTATAAAAGTACTATAACAGTGGATCGGGCTACGAATACACGGACTGGTCAGACTATGGTAACGGGGACATACACGACGACGAATCCTAACCACGTACACACTGACGAGCTTATCTTTTCGAAATAGTAGTACATTCATACAACTAAAACCCACAGCCATAGACGACGACGTGCATAATACCTCACACTGTCTCATCGGGCCTTTAGTTCAGTAGTACGAGTAGTGTATGAGATTGAGATACTACTACGTCAGAGGTACAATAACTCGTCGAGTATGGCAGACTGTACAATGTTGTGGAACTTTAATCCTGAGCTCACTGGTTTGGCAAAGCAATACCTAGAAGCTATCAATGGCGTGGGACCGTATATGGAACGTTACGCCAAGGCGCTCGCTCTACACACGTGGTATGGATGTAAAAGTCTCAACCTACCGCTACCCAACAAGGAAGAAATGGTACAGATTCATAACAAGAGCTGGGACCATTATCGACGACGCTGGACCGACTACGATGACAACTTTATGATACGTCGATCGGCTCAGCTCACTGCTCACCTCGTACAATCGTCGCTCGACGTGAAGGTGGGGGTCTCTGGGCAACACGATACTATCGATGAACGTATCAACGTGGCCGACTTGACACGTGGAGCTTCCATCAAGGATGTGATTGAAAACTCGAAACCCCAAACACAGACCCACATTTACTTTACGACAGAAGAAAACATTCCCGACCTGGTCGAGCGATGGGTGGGTGAATTGAACAAGGTACACGACAACTTGTTGATACTACATCGAGTGAGTAATCGTGCCTACAAGCTTGTGTTACCGCTCGAGTATTTATGGAAGGAACCCCAAGCGTTGGAGTGTATCTGGAAGACGCTCAATTCGTATACACCGCTTTTACTCCACTACTATTCGGGGTCTACGCTCAAACATCATCGCCTCGTCCAACTGTGGTGTGTGAATCACGAAGTGTTTGCGCCAGGTAGCACGATCGAGTCGCTCGAAGAGTTTTCCCAAATCGCTATGCTTGTGGAGCTTCAATCGATTATGGCGTCAAACGAGAACACGGTCTCTTCGCTTGGACAAACCTCTTTGAATAACGTCATTACCCGATACGGATCCAATCCACTGTCGCTATTGATTGGTGAAGGGAGTTTAAACCATCTGGGAAAGCTCACGTCTAGCTGGAAACCTATTGATAACGTGAAGCTGGGACAATTGCTCGATTTGCCAAACATGTCTAGTGAAACTATATCTATGCATTGTACCAATGTCTAACTATACCAATACCCGTACCAATGTCTAACTATACCAATACCCTGTATATGATTACCAATAAATAACGTGTTTAAAATTACATGCTACTCTTTTCATGCTACTCTTTTACCACATGGCTCCAACAACTCTTGGGAGTCTTGGGAAACTCGTCACAGTCCTTTCCTGACGTCACACAGACTCGTGTATCCAACAGTCACAGTGTGACGTTGTATGACGTAGACAGTACTAACCCTCGTATATGTTGGAATTTACCCTGAAGAGACGGTGTTTTCACATGGAACTTCAGTTGTGTGAGAGTGTATGCATCTATGCTACCTGTACACATAGGGAACGTGAGTTGGGTTATAGTCTCGTATACTGTGACGTAGCTCGTAGCTCGTAGGCTTGAACCCTCGTATGACGTAGCTAATAGCCGTACCTCACAGAGACTAGGTTCTATCGATCTCTCAAACTAGTGCAGACGGCTGGCTGGTAGGACTCACAGACCCACATCAAGTCACACAGACAATGTAATACCATGTCTCATCAAACATCCGTATGACGTCATGAGACTCATAGGTTCTAACCTCATGAGACTCGTGTATAGGTTCTAACCTCATGAGACTCGTGTATAGGTTCTAACCTCAAGTGGAGTTGTTGGGAGAGAAATACAGCGTGTATAGTGTTAGGTTTGTTTATTTATAATGGACAAGACAATCTAAAGAAATAATTACATACAAGCTTAATTATACATACAACTAGGTCTATAATGATTCAATGACCATTGCAACGGTCTCAAAACCTCATCCACCGCAGCGCTCACGTCTCCCGTGAGCTGAATTGTGTGGTATGGAATTCCCAACCGGTGTTGTTTCTTTGCAATGACGTTTCCACGATTGATGACGAGTAGACCAAGACGGTACAAGTCGTCGGGACAGTTTGCCGGCACCTTGAGTTGGACGAGATCAGTCAGTTTACCACACGACACATCCTTCTTCTTGCGCTTGGCCATATTCTTCACCTCGCCAGGTACTTTTGTCGGTTCGGGTTTCACTCCAACAATGATGGCGCGAATACCTGAGATGTCACGACCATACATTTCAGGGTAAGCCTTGACGATGTTTTGATACAGCGATGACGATACTCCAAGATGGGTCCAATCGGGAGGAGGATTAAAGTTGAGCAACGATTGAATATTAAACTTAAACTCGGGAATCACGAGCGCACCCAATCTCTCCGCTTCGCACATACTCGTACACTTGCCGTAGAAACGAGCCTTCAACTCGGTATTCCATGTCTTGTGTAAACTTGTCGAAGGGAATTCAGTATTATTACTAATGAGTGGGTATAGCGCAAGGTAATTCATGGCCCATTTCTCGTCCACCGTCTGGGTATTGAGCGGTCGAGGATGGATGGGATACACCACGTCTTCAATCGTCACCTCGGTGCAGTCGGTTGCATTGAAAAACTCGCTCGGTAGCCACTCGCACCATGAGAGAAACGTAATGACGGAAATGTACGGATTCTTCTTGGTTGTGGGTGCGGGTGCTAATTCTTCAGGCTCGTCGTCACGATAAGTTTCTTGCTCCGATTCGTGTGCACCTTGTTCCTCGTCACAAACGTACTCATCGGTAGACAATTCCTGAGCAGCTGGCAACTTTCGCTTCCTTTTCCTCGCTTGAACTGTGCTTGTGTTAACGGGCTCCATGTCCAATAAACTCATGTACACTCTTATAGACTTCCTTGGGGATAATGTCGTGCAGCGAATAGAGCAGCCTTATAAAGAGCTCCGAAGTGAGCAACTCGCTTGCGTCGACACAGGTCTGGCACTGGTCTAGAAAGTTGTGTACGTCGTCATAAAACTTGAGCTGTTGGTTGATGGATTTATCCCCACTCCTTACATCTTGACACGTATCGCCGCGCTCACAGACGTCACATTTACAGACCTGCGCAATAGCCATTTTGAGCGTCACACCCGCGGCGAGGCGAGCAGTGTAATCGGCGCGCTGAATCTGGTAAAATGGCATGATGTAGCTCATGATTAATTCCTTTACGTCATCACGTAGCGGTTGTCTAGGGTCCTCGAGCGAACCTAGACGATCAAACAAGTTGTTCAACCTGTTTGCACATTCAATAACCTTTAGCCGTTCGTGTTGTTGGCCCTGGTTACGTATAGCTTTAATGAGAATGCTCAACCCTTCGCTCGTGTTGGTCGAGGGCCAGGTTAGTTTGAGCTCATCGAGTACTGCGCGCTGGCTCATGGGCCAACACTTCATGACTCGATCCAAACCGAGTTGGGTGGGATGGACCATTTGTTTGAGAACGTTTAAACACATGTTATTCTCCATTGTCCCACGATCGAGTATAGTTTCGATCGGTCCGTTACGTTCCTGTACCAATCTCTCGTTGGGGGTGGTGGGTACTTCGGTGAATGTCAAATGCGCTGCATAGTTTATGAGCATGATTTGTGCAAATAGAATCAGTAACCCGGCTCCTCCTCCAATATACCCTTCTGGCTCGTCGGTTCTCATGAGTATACCCATGAGACTGGGGATGTCTTGAAAGTAGTGTACCTCGTCATTTTCAATACGTGCTGGTGGTTCAGACACAAACATCATGGGTCTAAACTGACCGAGATAGGTCTCTGCTTCGAGAAGCTTGGCGAGAGCGGTTAATCCCTCACCGTTCGATAAAAACATGGCTATTGCACCGACCCACTGTGTGCTGTATTCACCCTCGGTATTCGTCAACGGTGCATGACGTATGATGTGCAATACTTCATCAAGAGAGGGTGCAGGTGTGACGAGTCGATCCTTTAATATGAATCTACAAAATGTCACATAGTTCAAATACCGTTCGGATGTAATGTAAATGTTGACTGGTTGGTCTAGAACCTTTAACGATCCATCAACGAAAGAGTGTGCAATCTTTGACGTGATGATTCGTAGGTTTGGATCGACGGGTACTCGTTTATCACCATCACATACCATACCCTGGTAAATGTAAGACTGTGACATGTCGTTGCTTTGGTTTGTGTTTCTCAGTCTACTTATCCTAACTTTATACGTGTGGTATACCCAATTACTCGTACAACGTGACCTCATCACTGCCTATGGACGTACACGTAGGTATCCTTCGCAAATGGGTCTATACGAGATATTTCGTTTGTATACAGAGAAACCGTGGCCTGTAAAAGCTGTAAAGGCAGAAACGGGGTGATGTTTGGGTTTATGGAATACATGCTGGTGGATTAGAATGGGAATTAAACACAGAGTATGCTACACAATTATTTATTAGATTCGAGTACAATACAATGAGCCATGTTCTCATTTATCGTCTTCAAACACAACGTCTTCATCTTCACACCCCGAGTCGGATGATTCATCCTCGTCATCGTCAGATGGAACATAGTCGTCATCGTCGTCATCGTCAGACTCAGAGTCGGTCGAGTCGACGTCACAGGGTTCGTCATGATCAGACTCGGTCTCGTGCTCATGCTCGGTCTCGGTTGAGATCGAGTCGACGTCACAGGGTTCGTCATGTTCAGACTCGGTCTTCTCACACTGGCACGATTCGACGTCACAGGGTTCGGTCTCGGGCTCAAGCACGAAAACACTAGCAACTGCGTTTATGTTTCTGAGCGCATCGATAACTTCGAAACAATCTGTAATCTTCTTGGCGAAGTGACCAAAAGCTTTTTGGTTGGCATTCTCGATATATTTTTCTTCCAACTGTTGGCTGGTATTAGCTTCGGCCGAGATCGAGTCGACGTCACAGGGCTCGTTATGTTCAGAGTCGGGTGTCGGTTCCTCACACTCGCACGATTCGACGTCGCACGGTTTCTCGGTGTATGCAGAGACGCTTTCCATGTTTGCTAGCTGGGATGCTTATGACGATCGTTCAGAACGTTACTTATATTATGTCCAACTACTGATGCTTAGGAGATCGTTGTATGGGTCGATGTAGTGTGACGTAGGCACGATACGAAGCTCTGACGTATGGTCTACACCGCTCGAGCTATTGTACCTCTGACGTAGTAGTATCTCAATCTCATACACTGCTCGAGCTACTGTAGTATGGTGTTGATAACAAACCTAAAGCTGGTAGACCGATCAAGCTCGAGCTATCCAAGTCATACGTGTGTTGGAGCGATATACAGTCTACGTCACACGGACAGTCTACGTCACATGGACTGTGATGTCGTTCTAGGGCTATGTACTGAACCTAGGCTACGTAGACTCTTTGGTAGTACTGAATAACCTAGGTACTACCTAATGACACCGTCTACGTATGATGTCATATACTTCTGGAGGGGGACATTGAGCCTGCGAGCTCACAAGATCCATACATCTGTAATAGTTTCGTGGATCGTTGGGCCAGGTATCCTCCATGTCCACGGGATAGTTGTGTGACGTATTGTCGGGTTGATTGTAACATGCATCAGACGGGGCACATGCTGTACCCTCAAATGTTTTCCCCGGATCACAACTACGAACCTCGTGTGAGGACTCTGTACAGTGAATGTAGTGTTTCTTTATCTGCATGTCACGTACTGCTGGTTTTGTATTGTACACTAGACGATACGCTTCGGTGGTGAGTGGATAGTCTCCCTCGCCAGGACAGGGTGTTTTACGAACGCACACATCTCCCAACAACTCGTGGTCTTCGTCACACTCTAGAATGGGGATCTCGGGGATCTCGTCATGTAACTCCTGACGTATAAAGTCATATCGATACCCGACCGCGTCAGTCGGCGTGAGATTATCTTCACTATCGAGAGTATAGAGCGTGACGCGCCCGTCAATCAGTTTACCTACGTAGAGCGGGTTAATCAGTTCCCCCTCACCATACACGCCTCTCACTCCTTGAAGGTAATCGTGACGTAGTCGATTAGCTATGACGCGGTCTGTTCGAAGGGGTACAAATAGGACTACGAGAAAGAAATACAATGCTAGTATCGAGAAGACTAGAGAAACCAACATTGTCGTTGCAGTGACACGTTTACTCGAAATTCGCTCAAACATTGGGTACTTTTGCGCTGGACCGTTACGAGTAAAAGTTATAGACTTTAACTTATAAATCGATCGTCATAGCTGGGTATAGGGGCAAAGACTTATAACTACGAGCACAGTTCTACAGTAGCAGCAAACTCTACGTTACGTATCGTCTCCAGTTCAACGTTACAATAACATACTCTACGTCACGCAGCATAGCACCATGTCTCTCATATTGGAAGGAACGGGATGTGTGGGCAAGACGACCATTATCAAGAAGTTTGCGGATCGTGGGATCCACAACGACTATGGGAACGCGTCACAGGATCATCCGATTTTTCTACGCAAGGCTGAGCATAACATCATAGAGCTCATGTACAGCGTGTATATTGGTCTACGAACCATATACGATGGTTGCGTCTACGATAGATCGTTCTTTTCCAACATTCTCTACCACCTGTTGATTAAACACGGAGGACAACATGACGCGGCGTTTCGAACCAGTGTACAGTCTGAATTGGCCACGTTTCGCCAAGTATGTCAGAATCTTCGAGCTGTTTGGCGTCCGGCTGACAACATGGTGATCTTTATCGATACCAATGTAGAGAAGCGGGTTGAATCTATGGAGATGCGTGGAAAGTTTGACACGGCGTACAACGGACGTGTGTATGTCGACGCGCAAAACTATCTGTTTACAATCATGGCTGAAGAGTTTGGTTGTATGCTGATTGACGTCAAGGGTGGATACGCTAGTGATTTCCTACCCCAGTTTAAACATCTCTTGCCCAAGGGACTAAAGCGTTTGGCTCAACCTCGCACCAAGGTTCTCGAGGGGGTTGCGGGAGGAGGAAAATCATACTATGTCGGCAAGCAGACGACAAACCCGAGCGCGTTTCTCGATTTCAAACAACTCACGGGAGACGTTCCTACTTGGGCGTTTAAGAGTAACTCGATCGTTGAAGAATTGGGATACCAAGCGTATGTGTGTATGAAACAGATGGTGAACATGGAAGGCCTACAAGATCGTACCGTGTATAGCAACGTTGTGTACCACATCATCTTTGCACACAATGGCGGCAAGGTGTCACCCAAACGATTTCTCGCATCTGCTCGTGCCGACTTGATTACGTTCTACCAGTGCCTCATTGTGCTCGACATGCCCGAGAATCTCGAGTTGTGTGTGTGTGTCGATGACGATGCTCCTACCCGCGCTCGCGTCTTGGCCGAGCGGCAATACTTTGACACCAACATGGGCTACAACCTCGAGTTTTACACACTCAACCAAAACTGTGTGTTTGAAATTCTCGCTCTTGGTCTGGGAACCGAGTTGTCAAAGCTGGGAGGGAAATACTGTTTTAGTGACGTCAAACTCGTCTTTAAAACATCCACCGTACGAAGAGTGGCCGACTATGACAAAGTCAACGCTATTTTGGCCAGGTATGAACAGTGGAACGAGGATGGACAAAAGGAGCTCGACTGTCGCACAACTGGGTTGGCGTAACCATGTGACGTAGGTTACTCTGTGACGTATCGTAACCATGTCTGAGCCGCTACATGGATAGGGTATAGTCTGGTGAAGGAATTGATATTGTAAAGAATTATTATGTAACTTCAACAAATGTATTGCTATGTTACAAGTTTATTATGGTGTATGAATTACAATTTTCAGGTGTAGGAACATGAGATACAATAAAGGGTATTACAAACATTACTGTCTAAACATTCTTGTCTGTGGTTGTATCCCCGTCCCTGTTCCTTGCGGCCAACTTGTTTGTAGTCTTTCCCCATCGGTAGATATTCAAGCCGAGCACGCATCCCGCTACAGTAACCATGGCGATTTGGAGCCCGGGATTACTATTGATTGCTATATCTACGATGATTAGTATAACGAGAAAAACGATCAGGATTGACGTCACAAGATATTCACTCCGTTGCCACTTTAGCTGTACGACATCCTCGCTGTCTTGAGCTTTAATACCCATCAGGTTATTCACCGAGGTACTTGTTGAGGTAGTCATGACGTTGTATGAAAACTAACCTATCCTCACCACACTTACACATGAGTTCACGGGGTGTGTGGTGAGCATTGAGTTCAGCATACACGGACGTGGTGAGAGTTTGAATGCCGTCCCCCTCGAACAAGAGTTTCACTCCGTGATTGAATCTCTCGAGGTCCACATACGCCATATTCAACTTCATTGGTATCTGGTGATGGACGAGCCGACTGGTATCGCACGTGTAGTGTACGTCAGTTAAAATGCGAGCGCTCAGAGCCACGTTGGCTAACCATTTCGTGTAGAGTACTCGATTGACGCATTTGGACTTGTTCTTTTTAGGTGTGGGTTGGACATGTTCTAATGCCGTACTCAGCGCCGAGATACACGCCATAAGATATTGGGGATAGGTATCAAACTCTTGATTTCTGACGTCAGGCGTTGGAGCGATCGCTTTCGGATCATCAGACAAACTCTTGTCTACGTCACACGGAGCCATCGCTTTAGTGTCATGTTCCTCGGGACTGCTCGCTTGTGAGTTGTCACCAGCGAGCCACGCCTTGAACCGATCCATTTGTAGTTCCGTGCCAGAGAAGAGACCTTTACTATAGTCGCAACCAAACAGCGCCAAGAACACAAATATGTTTATAGGTGACGTCAGTCGGTCTGTAATCTGACGTACGTTGTTGTCAAACTTGAG
This sequence comes from Leuctra nigra, assembly GCA_934045905.1. NCBI lineage: Eukaryota > Metazoa > Arthropoda > Insecta > Plecoptera > Leuctridae > Leuctra > Leuctra nigra. The sequence goes on along the minus strand of CAKOGZ010000076.1, from coordinate 96,551 downwards.
GCCAAACGAAACGTGACGAAGACCGAGATGTTCCCCCATGAGTTGCGTATCGTAGTCGTTGCTAATCATGATGCTCGTCCCACCACACTCGGTGCTCGCATGGTGGATGAGTTTATGTTCCCCTTCACCCTCGCCTCGCAGCAACGTCACCTTGTGTACCATACTCTGGCATATACCGAGTATGCGGGTACACAGCAAAGTATGAAATGCCTCCTCTCCCACAACCCTGTACACGTCACGTCGTATTTCCCGCATGTTGTAGGCTAGCGGTCGCACAGGTACCTTTGCTACACGTCTTTTCCCCGTCTCATAGAACTTGGCGGGTAGTGGACGTCCCTCGAGCCCTATAATAAGGTGAATTCCACTCATACCGTCTATGAACGATCGAATTCGACACGCCAAGTAATACGTGAGAAGATCTACTATATCGCCACTTTCATTGTCTCGTCGAATATGAATCAAGACAGAGTAGACTTGTGACGCAAGATCCAGATACACCGTTTTGACGCTTGGATACACGGCGCATTGCGGGTGATTGAACAAGAGTTTAACAGCGCTCGTCAAACCCATAGTGACGCTCGCGACGTCACAAATGTACTGGTCCTTTGCGTGAACGTCGCACAGAGTAACCTACGTCACGTTACCAAAGTAACCTACGCAGAGAGTTACAGTACCTGAGTAACCTACGTCACAGAGAGTTACTAAGTAACCTACGTCACAGTACCTAGAGTAACCTACGTCACGTCGCATAGATTTGCAATTTGCACACAGCATCATGCACGACGTGAAGCAAATTCTCACGGGGAGTTCTATCGAAGAGTATAGCAAGTATTGCGATACGAAACAAGTAATTTCGAGTAGATCGGTGCAAGCGTTTCTCGCCACCAGCGTACAAGTGATGCTGTTCAAAAACACTCTTCAGGTACCATTCTGGATGAATATTCTCAGGCGGTTGAGTTTGGACGGGAACATGATATCCGTCATCAACACGTTTCTGTATACACATGACCCGGTGAGGGCAATCAATACGTGGTGTGGACAAGAGTCTCGTAGACTGGTAGAGTCGGGCGAATTGTGGGCCGTATTCCAAACCTGGGGTGTTATATTCACACCTTTGGGAGTCTATCATCCGTTGGTCTATGTATGTAAAGATTATAAACCCCCCGAGAATGACATCGAGTACCGCGTCACGTTCTTCATCAACCAATCGCGTACAGAGGATCAACTATTTAAAATGATCCTACAGCTCAACGAGGAGCTCGAGGATAACCTCTTGTGTAGACCCGCGTACCGAGGGCTAAACTATCAAATCATCAAACATCCAAAACCCATCCTGAACTATGACGTGCACAAATCGAGGGACTGTGTTATACCCGATGACGTAGGATCCATCCATCTCATACAGTTCTTTGGTCTCGTGAAACTCAATTGGGATCGCGCCGACCTAGAATCGATGATGACCAAGACGTTATTGGCACATACAAGTCATCATCGAGGACGATTTGAACTGTGTCACGTGAGAAGGTTCCACGAGCCCGACACTGTACAGACCGAAAGTCTGATGGTTATTCCTTTCGGAAACTATCTATGCACAATCAATAACCCAACTAAACCCCTGTTGGCAGCATACGGGGTATTGCCATCCTCGAACAACAGATTATGTATCCCGAGTGTGACGTTGATCGGTCAAGTAAGGGGTATACCTGTGGTTTCGTTCGTTTATGAAGGAGCTGACATATACGCTGAAATAGTAGCCGATCTCCCGCTCGTGTTTCTAAAACGTAAGGTGTGTACACAAGAGATTACTTGTCCAGTAACAGAGCTAGTGAGCATACCAGGAAATTGCAAGTTTGCAGCTCCGTACAGACGAATTTACGAGGTTCAGTTCGACGTAGGATCCGTTTATCTACGGCTCAAAACCCGCGAGAAAGCAATACAGAGTGTTGGCGAGTGTCAGTACGAGCAAAAGTTTAAAGCTACTACTACAATCCTACCTACTCCGCGCATATAATGGCAGATGAAGCTAATCCCACGCCCGTCCCCGAGAAGAAGAACAACACGATGAAGTTTATCATGCTTGGCGTCATTGTGTTGGTCGCTTTATTCATTATTTATTGGATAAGTGGTAACTCGTCCATACCCACGGTTGAAGCACCGACGCGTATGGGAAACCCATTTACGCGTACAAACGCAACCCCATTTTGGCGCCGACCGACTAACAACCGGTCGCTCCCCGTGCAAGTCTACAACGAGCAGCCCATGTATACAGACTCGCAACCGCAACCCATGCAGCAACACTATCTACAGTCACAGCAAACCCCGCTACAGCCGCAAACCCAACAGGTCCCAATTCAGCAGCCGCAACAACAAACAAGTCAAACCGTGGCGGGAACATCTAACGTTGGGCAAAGGGTTATCAACAAGTGGTGAAGCTACCACAGCCAAGTAACTTGGTGCATTAGGAACTACAGTGTTGATGAGTCTCAAATGGGTAGACGGACCAGGTGTGGTCTATCGTACCCTAGCTTTTAAACTTGGCGAGTCGATCTATACGTGGATCGATAGGGAAAAGCAGTTTACCGTCACTCTATGCTATCGTTTCTCTCCAGTATACTATCACTATTACCTCCTGATTGAAAGCAGCTCTCACGCGCTCGCTATACATCCAGGATCGAGTGAGTACGGAGTACCGTATAGGAAAGAGGAAGAGGTCAAACATCACAGACTCGTAACACACCGTTTATGCTCTACATGTTTATTGAAAATATTAGACACAGTATGGGATTACAATGATACATTTGCAATACTAGATACAAACTGTGAACAAATAACCTCCACCCTACTTGATCGTACCCTCTTGTACAATCAACGTGATATCTTTACCTACATGTTCCCATTATCAATCTGTACATTTGACCAAGACTTTCCCTCAATACCAATATTCATGTTACTATGTTCGTTAATGTTAATTATACTACAACCACATCTAGGGATAATGTATGAACTAGACACCCAATGCTCTCATTATATGCTTGTTAAATAAACCATATTAATCACACAACGCATAGTTTCTTCACCGCCTCGTCCTCATCCTCGTCCTCGTCATCGAGTACACTAGCAGGTCGTTTACCATTGACTTGGGAATCAGAACCGCTAGCCCGTGCTGTAGGGATCGCTTGAGGCTCGTCACAATCCGTATCGTCACTGTCGTCATCGTCGGTCAGAGTGCGTATCTTCACACCGGGCTCGGGTTGTGGAGGTGGAATAGAAATGGTCATCATACGTTGAATGTTGGGCAATGCAAGATACCCCTGAATGATACCAGACCAAAACAAATCATCTTGCGTAGACTTGAAGCCGGTAAGTGTAACGAGTCCCCATCCACGATATTCCACACCCTTCACACAGTGGTTCATGTCCGTAGTCGCGACGCGAGTCTCATTTTCCTCCCGAGAGTAGACGGTCTGTAGTACATTGTTCGTCACCTCCTTCTTCATCGCTATGCGAAAGTACTTGACGGTGGGAAAGGCTGCAGTCAGAATATCACCAAACCCACCCACAGGTGTAAAACAACGTTGGTTAAATGCTGCGCTCACCGACATGGTTAGGCGGAGCAAGAGGTGGGGTTTATCCCTTGTATCAATATACGCTTTCCCGGCGGGCTCACCGACAGCTGGTTTGCTGTGTGTTTGATTAAAGTTGAACAATGCGGACCCGAGTGCAATCTTTGATATGCACGAGTAGGTATTACTGGGTGCGCTCAAAAGCAGAAGTATGTCAGCAATGTAACGTCGTGATAGATCCTTTCGTCCCCGCACCGATGGCCCGTAAAATGCTTCAATTTCTTGTGGTGAAATGGACTTGATTTGATCGTCCAAGATGGCTTGATAGTTTTTGGTAAAGATCAATATATTATTCGGATCATCTTCAAGCACCGACTCTTTGGCAGCCCTGAGTGCCGTTAGAGATATCTGCTTGTGTACGGGTTCACGAGGTGTAGCCATCGTACTTCTTGTTAGCAAGTGGTAGTACGTCACAAGGTACTAACGTCAGAGCTTCGTACGTCACAAGGTACTAGAGTAGACGCCCGAGTAGAGAATACACGTCACGTCAGTTGAAACTCCGAGTAGAGAATACACGTCACGTCAGAGTGGACGCCCGAGAGTAGAGATACACGTCACGTCAGAGTGATACACGTCAGTAGAGTACCAGTGTAGACAATCGAGTATCAAAGCGCAAGAGTAACCGCAAGAGACTGAGTTCTTGAAAATATCCGCTGAGCAAACCAAACTTTCACCAGAATGGTTGAAGAGTGCGAGTATAGAGTACGTGGTCGTCTAGCTCGAGATGCTGGTTTCAAGACTGATTTGGATCAGCTCACAACTGCCTTTTATGAGCGATATGAGATAGAGGTTTACGACACTGGACTTCGATACTACTTGGATTCGCGTACGTATCAGCTGAAAACCCACGTGCGCGAGGGGCTTCACTTTGTCCCAATCTCTCGGCTTAACGCGTCAGGGAGAGGTGATAACATTGTATCGGTAAACTTTCCCATCGTTCGATACGAATCTTGTGAAGTGGATGACGTACACATTGCACGTTTCAAGTATGGAGAGCCAAAGCTATACGTTAGGTGGGAGGCATCCGTAGGTCTAGTAAAGTGGTATTTCCAGACTAGAGTGGGTTCCGTCACGGATCTTGTGTCTATAGAGTTTATAATCGAAGATGAGAACCCCGTGCCGTCACCATTGTTTCTCAAACTCGTACAACTCTTGGCACGTCATAACCTAACACAACCTCCCTCATACGTGCATCTAGAAACATTCACCGTGCCCCCGTTTCAATGTGTGATTCCCTCGTTGGGTCAGCAAGACGACGGCACATGGAGTGTGGGACGAGAACAGGCTCTCTTTGCCCTCAAAAGAGACGGTGTTCGTTTTCGCGGTAAATGGTTTCCCATGCTCAACAAGTTGGTAATCATGTCTGATGCTGGTGACGTACGTACACTCAAAGTCGATATCCCAGACGCTCACTACTATGGAGTGAACGTAGAGTACATTTTTCAACTCGAGTACGTCAAGGAGGAAGAGAGTTGGTTCATTGTGAATCTACTCGGACTAGTACTGGGTGGGAATATCTTTACACCAAGTGTTGCTGAATCCACACGATGGTTGATGCATCATTTTCAAACCTGTGAATACATGGGTGTGGTGTATAGAGAACGTGACTGTGATACTCTAACCATGCAACCTAAAGCTAAAGCGACGAGTTCATCACCGGGTACGTCAGCTAAAGCAACGTCAGAGCTTCGTACGTCAGAGCTTCCGTCAGCTAAAGCGACGAGTTCCGCTACGCTATACTCCCGCCGAAGCGGGCACCGAGCGCGCGGGACTAATAACGTGCAAGAGACTGGTAAAGGGACCAATGAATTCTTACGTATCCAATACTTTACACCACATCCCACGCTCCTCAACCTGAACGAGCAAAACGACGGGATCATCATGGTGGTGGACAACAATCAGTATCGACTCAAGTGGTCTCAAACATTCGAACTGCGTGCAACATCACCCACACACTTGGAAACGAGCGATGGTGTAAGCTTTAGAGCGTCACCCCATAGTGACGTCAAGCTCCTCGAGACTGGTCTCATCTACACGTGTGAGGTGACACCCCACTCTGACATTGTCCACGTACAACATGCTCGACACGATCGATACACGGCAAACACCGATCTCCACATACGACAAACGTTGAACAATAACGATCTACTAGTATTACGTCAGCTTCTCGAATGATATGTGGGGGCGTCAGGAGGACCTGCAAAGACACACTTTGTCATTCTTTTGGTTCGGATATGATACGTCACGCTCAATAGAACCTGGAATGTGTCGTAGAGTTTTGTGACGAGTGAATAGAACAAATAAATGGTTACTGTTTGAATGTACGAGTTTGATTCAATCCTAGTTCCCGTAACTCTTGTATATAGCCTCGTTCCCGCAACTCTTGTATATAGCCTAGTTCCCGTAACTCTTGTATATAGAATTGTATGTTCGTATCAATGTGTGCCAGTTTACTCTCTACTCCATCCTTGAGTTTATAAAATACAATCATAGTGGCGAGTCCCATAGTGATGACGAATATAATGTACCACACACCAATGATGGTCCACGTATCTGTGTAATGTTCCATACTGTCTTGGCGGGCCGGTTCGATTCGCTTACTGCTTCCTAGGTATGCTCTGGTACGATTTCAGTAATATGTCAACAACTCTTGAAGCTCAATACTCAGAGGATAATGTAGCAGTATAACGCACAATGTTATGAATGTAACCAGGTACCTATGTTTCACTGAACGTCGAGATCGAGTCTGTGTATGAGCTACGTCACACGGTACCGTGTCAATACATCTCTAGAGTCAGAGCTAGTGGGTACGAGCTACGAGCTACGTCACAGTATACGAGACATAACCCTCCCCAAGTCAATTCTTGTCCGGGTATGGAATCATAGTTTTCGAACTGTGACGACGTATAGACACATTCGGAGGAAGCGTCATCATAGGTTTAATATACGTCACTAGATAGAGATCGACGTGTTGATATTGTTCGGCTAGCTGTTTAATACAAGCTCCCTGTACGAAAGCTCCGTCGTAGAGGAACAAGTCTATGAAACGACCATAACTCACACTAATCTCAATTGCTTTAAAGAGACGCGCGTCTGGGGTATTTGTATGATTAAACATAAACTCCTCTGCCCATACGAGTCCTCTAGATGTAATAACGTTAAGGTTCACACCAGACCTCCTATACGCTTCGATAAACGTGAGCGTGTCTAGCTTGTCGTGTATGAGTTGGTTGAGGAGCCCTTGGCGTACCGTCGTCCGTAACCGAGCACCTGTAATAATATCCACATAGGGTCGCGTATTCACACCTATTCGTTTCAACGTGTATAGTAGAGCCACCACGCTTCCAGCACTAGCGCCGTACGTCACGTCATAAACCAGGGTACAGTCGACGAGCTCTAAAAGTTTCTGAAGCCCACTAAGACCACCGCTCGAAAAGACTGCCACTCTTGTCATAGTACGGCAGAGTAGTACCTACGTCAGACGCTTTGGAGTACGTAGTACCACGTCAGACGCTTTGGAGTACGTCAGAGTAGTACCTACGTCAGACGTGTTAGTGGGACTAGTACGTCAGACCACGTCAGAGCTACAGTTCTTAGTTACATTGGTGGTCTTGGAAGAGTTCTAAGAAGTAACAAATGAGAAAAGCTGTAACAAAGTTGGTTGATGACAGTAGGACAGAAACGTCAGAGCAGTACGTCAGAGCTTGAGCAAACGAACCACAGTACACCGAGTATAAGCACAATGGAAGATTCTCCACCGCAACCCGAATCAACTTATACATCACGATTGAGGCAGAGAATGGGCACAGCACTCGTGGTTACCGCGGTGTTGTTGTGTCTCGTCTTTCTCTATATACTATTCATCCGTCCTAATGATGAGTCTTTACGTGACGTGAGAGATACCCGAGCGAGAAAAGCGTTGAGTCCAGGTTATAAAGCTGACGTACATAATACTGACGTATATAATATTGACGTACCAGCCGACCTATGCGTAGATTACACATTCTATAAAAAGGTCACGTCCGCCCTGAACCCCAATTCAGAATACTGGATTCCCAGCGATGGGCTCGAGTGTCGAGATGGACAACTCGTCGTGCATCAATGTTCGAAACTAACACCCGTCGATCTACCTCCTTTGCCCGGCTACGGGGGTGATCGTCCCGTCCCCTATGGTTACGATCGTGACGCGAAGATGTGCCGTCTCGTGGACGAGAATAGTTATCGACACCCCACCTATTACTTTCAACCACAATACACTCCGTTGGATGAGATCCGTATACGAGGCTATGGTATGGGAACGTGGGAGGGACAATACGTTATTCACGAGGACCAAAGACTCTCATACGTAGGCGATGGGGTATATACACGAGATGGGCAATACATCTTCATGGGTCATGATCGACTATCACTTGTCAATAACGCTGTATTACCCCGATCAGAGTTCTATTGTAATGTCGACTCTGACGTCACAGAAGGTTTGTACCAGTGTCGTGGGGGGTATCCGTTTGCTTCAGCCACCCAGCTATCCCCAACTAGTGTACCGGTTGAAGATGATGAACCACCGTGGGTGTACGGTATAAACAATCTAGTCGGGTTCAAGTTTTACAATCCGACAAACACAGAGTACGTCATCTCAGACGGTACTACGTATACCATTCACGAGGGGTCGTATCCCTATCCTGGATTTGTCTTTGAACACCAAAACCATCTCGGAGTATTGGACAGTTCCGTCATGTTCTACAATGAAGATCTAGCTCGCTTCGAACCCAATCAGAGCGGACAGTTTCTTCTCACGCGCGACTATCTCGACAAGGTATACCCTTTAACCGTATGAGCTACGTCACACGTAATGCTACGCATACTGATGATCAGTACACACAGTGAACACTGCATGTTGGATCTTAGAGTCGAGTAACTGAACACAAGAGTTTGGATGTGGTTTTTCTTTGGTCGATACGTAAGACCTATCTCGGTATACGTCACGTCCCTGTCCATCTGGTATACGTCACGTGTAACCAAACATGAAAGGGCTTGACGATGACGATGTAGCGCTCGAACGCAAGCATGGCCTGTTGGTGTTTGGGTTCCTAGTTTTATGTTTAATCATACTCTACTATTTATACCCGAGAGAACAAGAGGAAGTTCGCAACCCATTCCCTATCGAACATCTAACTGCAGCGTTCAACACATGTGTGGCCCAGCAAGGGTTACGTATCAATAGCAACGAATACATAACGTGTCATGTAGACGAGGATACAACACAACCATACTATATACGTCATCACTGTACCGAGGGTACGTCTGATTTGTTTCCCAAATGTCGCACGTGTGGTGAAGATAGTGTGCAGATCGTACCACGATACAACACTGTCCCTTTGTTGATACAGTGTAGCGGGGGCGAATTGGAAACGGTAGAATTTGGTACAGTGACAAAAAACGCCCGACGAGTCGAAGTTGGTACGATGACAACAGACGTCCCACAAGTCGAATTTGGTACGAACGACGCCATATATTTCGACAACGAGTATTACGCGGTGATTCCGGGTCACGTAAACATGAACGATAATGTATATACAGCTCGTCTCGCCCCAACGGAATACGGCGTCCGAGAGGTTCGCTTCGTCGATATCCCACGAGTAATGTTTCCACTATATGTGTTACGTCATGAAGGTGGAATCCTCTCACGTCGAAGAAACGTCATTCACGTGGACGGATCGACCGAATTGGTGCACGGTGGTCTCATTCACGTCAACGGTACAGACCCATGCTACCCCGAAGAGACAAACATATTGTATATGGGCAACGGTAAACTTTACGACTGTGCCAATAAAGTTACAATCGGTTTTGCCGGCCGGACACTGGATCCCACTACGGGTGAAGTACTCTCATCGGCTCTATCAGGTGAAGTAGTAGTCCCTGGCGAGAATAGAGGAAAGTATAAAGTCACAGAGAGGGGAGGTGTCACCACGTACTTTGACGACTACCGCCTACTGAGTGAATATTCCCTCGAGTTGATACATCCAGCACCTGCAGAACCGTGCCCATGGGTACGTGGTATTGAGCGAGCGCATGGGTTTAAATTTACCAACAGCGACAATACGCGTACAGCTACGTATAGCGACGGAATCGTCACGTACGAAGAGACGGGAAGGGTGGGTGTCTCACCAAACACATTCTCGTTTGAAACCCAGAGCAACTTTGGTATCAATCATGTAAACTTTAGGGTGGATGCGGACGGGAAAACTGGAGAGTGTTGTCCACGTGGTTGGGTAGGTGATGAATGTCCAGACGTAGTACCAAATGCGTATATACAATATATTGATCAGTAAACAATTTCTTCTCACGCGCGACTCTCTCACCAATAAGATTCGCTCGTACGTAAGACCTATCTCGGTAACGTCACGTTACCCATCATCTCGGTATACGTCACCACGTGTAACCATGAAAGCTGGTCTGTTGGTGGTTGGGTTCCTTGGGTTCCTAGTTCTATGTTTAATCATACTCTACTATTTATACCCGAGAGAACAAGAGGAAGTTCGCAACCCATTCCCTATCGAACATCTAACTGCAGCGTTCAACACATGTGTGACCCAGCAAGGGTTACGTATCAATAGCAACGAATACATAACGTGTCATGTAGACGAGGATACAACACAACCATACTATATACGTCATCACTGTACCGAGGGGACGTCTGATGTGTTTCCCAAATGTCGCACGTGTGGTGAAGATAGTCTGCAGATCTTACCACGAGAAAACAATACCCCTGTGGTGGTACAGTGTAGCGGGGGTGAATTGGAAACGGTAGAATTTGGTACAGTGACAAAAAACGCTCGAATAATAGAAGTTGGTACGATGACGACAGACGACCCACAAATCGGCAGATGGTATTACACGATACTTCCGGCTCACGTGAACATGAACGATAATATATATACAGGTCGTCTCGCCCCCACGAGATACGGCGTACGAGAGCTTCGATACACCGATATCCCACAAACCGCAACACTACATGTGGTAAGTCCAGAAGGTGGAATCCTGTCCCGACGACGACGCGCCGTTCCACCCGACAATGACGGATGGAGCACATTGTTGCACGGCCTGCTCGTTAGAGTCAACGGTACAGATCCATGCTACCCCGGCGAGACAAACATGTTGTATATGGGCGACAGTAAACTTTACGACTGTGCCAATAAAGTTACAATCAATTTTGATGGGCGCACCCTGGATCCCACTACGGGTGAAGTAGTCCCATCGGAACTATCGGGTAACGTAGTAGTCCCTGGCTCGCGAAGAGGAAGGTATAAACTCACAGAGGGCGGAGGTCAGACCACGTACTATGACGACTATCGCCTAGTGAGTGAACATTCCCTCCAGTCGACACAAGAACCCCCTGTAGAACCGTGTCCATGGGTACGTGGTATCGAACGAGCGTCTGGGTTTAAATTTACCAACAGTGACAATACGCGTACAGCTACGTATCGCAACGGAGTCATCACGTACGCAGAGACGGGTAGGGTGGGTGTATCACCAAACACGTTCTCGTTTGAATACCAGAGCAACTTTGGTATCAATCATGTAAACTTTCGGATGGATCCGGATGGGAAAACGGGAGAGTGTTGTCCACTTGGTTGGGTAGGTGATGTATGTCCAGATGGAGTACCAAAGTTGTATGTACATTATATTGATCAGTAAACAGTTTATTCGCTCCAATACAAACAGTTTATTTCGTAACTATACAGCAAATTATATTTATCAGATATACACGTCAGAGCTTAATCAAAGGATCATAGGCTTGTGGCGGGACAATCGTATCTAGGATTATAGACTGATCGATCTATCGGATCATAGGCTTGTGTTGTAACACGTATCACTCTAATCCATGTTAGCCCAATGTCAAGTTTAAGCCTGTAACCAAGATAACTATTGATAACATTGTTAACCTACACTCGTGACGCGCTGGGTATTTCCAGCTAAACCTATTGTACAATAAATGATTTATCACGATGATCGTATTTTCTTTCTCTGACACTCCTCGTCATCCATCATCCTCTTCATACTTGTCGTCGTCGACGTCACCAAGTGACGGGTACACCTTGATCTATCGACGTAAGAATGTTGGTCTCGTGCCTGGATGAATTCGCTCGTGACGTTGATCGGTGTATAGGAGCATAGAGAAATGTAACTCGGTTTCGCCGTTGTAGTTTTACCCACGATGACTCGGTCAAAGACATCCGAGAGTGGCACGTTCAACCAGTGGGCAACCAAAGAAAAGACCCCTCGCGTACTATTCTTCCCCATCAGTCGAACAATCTCAGACACTGGTGTGTACTCGTATATACAATAAGCACAAGAGGGTACAACCCATTCAGTGACGACACGTTCAAGTCTAGACCCATCCTCGTTGTAATACTCTTGCATCCACGATTCAAGTTTTGACACCAACAAGATCCCGTGCTGGTGAAGAATACCCACAATCAATGGTGATTGTATTTGGTCGAGTATAACTATGCGATTCACAGCGAATCTCTCGTGGGGAATACTATTTACGTTGGTACTCATCCTCGCTATATACTATGTAATCGAACCTGAGCAGCTTCCTTTCAACGCTCAACTGCGGGACGTTCTCATGAAACAGTCTATAAATATTGAGAAAACACCCTGTTTCACCACTCACGACTGTGCTCAACAAAATACGTCAAAGAGCGCGTATGGTTGTGTCGACGAGATGTGCGTCAAGCAAGATAATATACCCTTCACGGGAAAGTGTGATACGTCACTAGAGATACTTCCTCTCCTATTTGGCTCTACTCAGTTTGGAGTGGCGTATACAGCTTGCGTCTCTCTACATAGATATTTGTATGACGATTCTGGTGAACACACGTACTCGTGCGAAGGAGGTACCTATAGGGGACCTGGAGCGAAATACTGTGATTGTCCCTCCGACCTAATACGCGTCTCTACTACGACACCACATGGTATTATTCCTCATTGCGTAGATACCGCAACGTTGAGACTAAATACAAACTTGGTAGAAATGTAGCATCTAACATAGGATTGCAGCTCGCTCTACTACCTACGTCAGAGGTTCGTGCATCGATACCATGCTCGGACTAGGACACTGTGGTATAGGATGAGAAAGTACACATTGGTCTGTTACACATTTTATTTATGTTTCTGCACTTTAAGCCTCTCACCATACATGGTATTACATACAAGTCCAATTACTACAGAGCGTTTCTACATTAGTTAATCCAATATGCTACGTCATCTTTACCAGTCAATACTTTAAATCTCGTATTGTATAGACCACCGCCGGCAATCTTGTGCTCGCAGAACGGAGATCCTAGTACGTCACTCTCCATCCCCATCTCTGGATAGAGCCAAATATCTGTCGTCGCCTGTGTGTAAACTAGCTGTTCCATTGGTGGCCCCTTCTTCGTCCGGGGGACCCATACAAACGTTGAACCGCCATCTTCAAAATACGTCAAACCGCGATCCACGACACAGTGGACCCCCATCCATGCGCCTGATGAGAAACACATCTTGTGGCGAGGCAACTTGAATTCCACCAACGTCATCTTCTGTAGGTCTCCGTCGTCCCCATACAGGTTAATCAAATCACGCTCAAACAGATGTCGGTAGTAAAACCAAACAGCTTCTTCGGATCCGTGCATGTTATTGGGAACCACAACGACAAATTTAGCGGTGTGGCAACTGTTTAAATACTTGGCTGGATCACCCACAATAATCACCAAGTCACCCTCCGTACATGTATCCGACCGAAGAACCACGTCATGATCTTGATCACAGTTTTCATCGTCGATCGTCTCGCGTATAGTGTCGATCGTCTGACGTATAGTGTCGAGCACGTATCCACTCTCGCCCACCACCACGACCACAAACGCCGTAGGTTCATCGTTGGCTAGGTTCATTTGGTTAGACTGAGAAATCATGTTGGAAACGGCAACTGAACTGCGCGATGAATGGGAATGTGTGTTTATATCACGTCTATGTTATCGCAAGTATGAATTCACCACGTTGTACGAACGCTGAACGTCACACCTCTGTTATCTCACGCGTACGTCACACCTTTGTCACTGTACGTCATGTGAACGAGGGTATGAGCGTCATATGTGAGTGAGCCTCCTGTGAACAACGTCATACTGTGAGTGAACGAGCGAGAAACGTCAGAATGTTTCAAACAGCCATCACCGTGTACGAATCGATGGTAACGGGTGGGTCGTTCGAATGGTACAACTCTACCGATTGTCCGGGTATCAAACATGGACAAGGAATCATCGTCAAATCCGTGGGAGAAATCTCCGATTCTTCCGCTCTAGGTTTAGCCGTACCCAGTGAGATACTCAACAATATGTTTACGCGGATCGCTGTGACCGCCACCAACTATACGTATGGCTCTCATGTATATACAGTGTCGATCGACGACGAACATTATTGTTTCTACACTGTGCCCACTACTGGTACTGTGGGATTTGATTTTCGAGTGGATGCGCGTATACGTACTGGTACACCTATCGTCGTCGTCACACGTGGACTACTAGTAGGTCTCCCTATCGAAGGACTCTCACGTGAACTCTACTTTCGAGATTCGCGTCCCGAACTAAGGGCGATGTACGAAGAATTCGTCTCGCGAGGGTACAATGCGAGAATCCAACAGTGTAACATACTCAAAGATATTAGATCGCTAGCACTCAAACGGATACAATACCGCAGAGGAGGTCACCAGGCTTTAGCTGCATAGTTTGAGTTGCTGCGTTACTGAGAAGGCGAGTTGAGCACCGAGGCGAGATGAGTTACTATGATTATTTAGCCTTAGATGGAGTTGATTGATGTATGATGTATGTAGGGTTGAAACACAATAAACGTATACATGTATAATCCACATTTGTATTTATTCCTTTACCATACCACGTCCCATCATTACATAGTAGTTGTAGTACCATGCACCTTGTGTTATATTATGTACTATTGGGTATTCTTGTGAACGTGACGGACGGGACAAAGTAAATAAACCCTAGTGGATCCTTTTGACGAAACATGTAGTCTTGGTCCCCTAGGTTATGCATGTAGAACTCAATCTTCTGATTTCTTACGATTTCCGTATGGTGTATGGGTAGAGCTGCCAATTCCCGCGTCGGTACAAACATCGTCATCAGAAAGGCGCTGTTCACTGGTGATGGAACTTCTATACGTTGCATGGTGTGACTCTCGAGAATAAATTCTCGTGGGATAGAGACGGGAAAGACATTCATTGTGTCATATGGTTTTTGCACCGGTGTAGGATAGGACGGTGTACTCAATGGAGGCTCTGACGTAGCATCGCTAGGCTCCGAAGGTGTAGGCTCTGACGTAGCATCGCTAGGCTCCGAAGGAGTAGGCTCGGACGGAGTAGGCTCTGACGTATTACTCAACGGAGGCTCTGACGTAGCATCGCTAGGCTCCGAAGGAGTAGGCTCGGACGGAGTAGGCTCTGACGTATTACTCAACGGAGGCTCTGACGTAGCATCGCTAGGCTCCGAAGGAGTAGGCTCGGACGGATTAGGCTCTGACGGAGTAGGCTCTGACGTATTACTCAACGGAGGCTCTGACGTAGCATCGCTAGGCTCCGAAGGAGTAGGCTCTGACGTAGCATCGCTAGGCTCTGAAGGTGTAGGCTCTTGTCCACCCAGCTCTTCAGTATTTCCAACACCTGTAGGGTCTTGCTCTGACGTAGCATCACTAGGCGTACCAAAGTCTAAAGCAATGTTCGAGAGAGATGAATCGGGTCCACCTTCAAGCTCACGTTCGAATGTAGGCTCTGACGTAGCATCGCTAGGGAATGTAGCATCGGTAGGCTCTGACGTAGCATCAGGCTCTGACGTATTACTCAACGTAGGCTCTGACGGAACATCACTAAGCGTACCCAAGCAGAGAGATGAATCGGGTCCACCTTCAATCTCACGTTCGAATGTAGGCTCTGACGTAGCATCGCTAGGCGTACCTCCACCTTCAAGCTCACGTTCGAATGTAGCATCGGTAAGCTCTGACGTAGCATCAGGCTCTGACGTATTACTCAACGTAGGCTCTGACGTAGCATCGCTAGGCGTACCCAAGCAGAGAGATGAATCGGGTCTAGAGTTGGATGTCGCGTTTCCCTCAGGCATAATCTCTTCCTCTTCCTCGCCCTCGCTAGACTCGTCCATAGGTTCACTTGTGATCAACGTTTCATTACGTATGATTTCCAATTGATTAGGATGTGAAGCGATCGGAGCGTCGCTCGTAACAACACCATCAAATTGTTTTGACGTAGAGCTAGGATTAGGTGACGTAGGGAGCGGAGGATCAACCGACGTAGCGTGGGTAGGATCACCGGACGTAGCGACTGTGGGATAACCCGACGTAGCGAGCGTACGATAACCCGACGTAGCGACATTTTCACCCGCGTCAGATAGGATTGCGTGGACAATGCCATGGGATGGGATACTTGTGGGATGAACCCTTACTGTTTTGTTCGATGAATCCGAGGATGTTGGACGTCTTCGCTTAACACTTCCACCTTGTACAATCAACTGTCGCTTCATAGTCAAAGTGCGATCTTACTTCTCGACGAGCCTCGTGACGCTTAATCGACTTGGTTCCTCGCTCGTGACGTAGGACCTGCTTTGCTCACTCGTGTCGTAGGATGCACTGTGACGTTGATCGTTCGTGACGTAGGACCTAGTGACGCTTAGTCGAAACTTGACGTAGGACCTAAACGTTAGGGTCTGTCAGTCATGGCCAAGGAGTGACGTTGCTCGCTCGTGACGCCACAAGTTGTGTTTCATTCGTTCAGGGACACCAATATACCCGTAGTGACGCTTAGTCGAAACTTGATACGTTGCTAGTACTCTACTATGAGGGACCCGACAAGCATCAGCTTCATAACACCGCTCGTCTATCGACCGTATATTGAACACGCTGTCCGAGTATTACAAAACGTTTGTCCATGGGTATGCTTCAACATTGAAAATCCAGATCTCGTAATAGCCGTCCTACCGGCATACAAGCACCTCATCACCAAACACCTACGTCACGAGATACTAAAACATTGCGTCGACGCAAAACACGTGGAGATTATCGATGCGACGAGTCTTCATCACGAGTATGGTGCTGTTCTTGTAAAGAATATCGTCTACTTGGTTTTCGAGTACTTGCACGAGTGTAGAGTCATATCCCACCGTGTTATGAGGATGTGGATCCACCGCCTAGAACTACACATGTATCAACGAACGCGGATTCGCCAACCGGGTCCCTACACCCCGCGATGGACCAACAAATGGAATACCTGTGGATTGGTCGGAGATTCCATCATACGTCTACGGGATCATACGAAATACAGTCCTCAATACCGGTTACCTAAACCCATCTTCTGGTCTCGCGAAGCAGAATGGCTCGAAGGTGAACGTACCTATTTGATAAACCTATGGGAGAATGATTATTTCAACAACGTGGTACAACAAGATCAAACGAGAAAGTGTGAGAGCGATCGTACGAGAGTAATTAAAAAGAATGATGCGCGAGACGACAAAGGGAGGTTAAAAAATACACAGTGTGTAAACATTCAGCCAAGTGAGGGTACGTCACCAGTACTCTGTGAAATTACAACCCCACCAGTCCTCGCTCGAGATTCTACACTAGTTACGTCACCAGTACTCGCTACGTTGTCTGCTCGTGTATCACCTCGAGCATCCGTGTCGAGCAACGTGGCAAGGATCGATTCAACGTCTCGAGCAAGTACCAGTGGCATGTTGAGAGAGATTGAATCGGTGCCAGCGACCGAAACTAGCGTTGATACACGAGTTACGTCACCAGTACTTGCTAGAGTACGTCAGAGCTACGTCAGAGTTCCGTTGGAGTTTCTTGTGCGAGTGTTTGAGACTCTGCGCTATAGATCCTGTGGTTTAACCACGAAGCTATTTACGTTAACCCATTGTCTGTTGACTGTGTGGAATAGGTATTTAGCGGATGATGGACTGTGAGTTCAGGATACAACAATTGTATTATGGTTGGCTTTGTTCGAATAAGATTTTATTCAATCTGTACAATCAATAAACAAGTTTTAATCAAACATCAAGTTTTAATTCTTCACATTCGTCAGTCACTTGAACAATGTTACCATCACTCGACACATCTAACATTGTGTCATCCGACTGAACCCGAACCTCCACCTCCCTCATCCACGTATCCTTGAATCCAACACTTTTGAGGTGTGCATACGTTCCTTCACTTTCCTCACTCGGTTGAGGAGTCTGTGATTTTCGCTCTCTTCGAGCTCGACGGGCTTGTGATCGCGTCATCGTGTTTACGCAGTTCACGTTCCCGAACCAAGTAGTCGAACGTTGTTTTGACTTTACAAGTGTGGTATGCTGGGAAGATTGCTTCAAAGTTGGCCGTGTTGAGAAATGGAACAATCGACTTAATCTGAGCCTCAGATTTCACTCTGCTTACTACCTCGTAAAACCAAGCCATAGTGACGAGGTGCAACCCAAAGACGATGTTACACTCCAGAGTCTTGCCGACACAAGCGTGCCCAGTCATGGCGTACCGCTGGAACATTGGACCATTATAGAACGGGGGCGTGGAGGCACAATCACATGAAAGGGTATAATTTTGGGGACATTTATACCTCTTCTTGTCCATGGACCATGGAACGCTCTGCAACACAACACAGGTTCTAGACCTGTTGACCAGAGTAACTATACCATGTACAGGACACGGATACGTAACCACGTCCATACGATACGGTCCCTTTGCAGCCGCAAAGCTACAATACAGAGCACACTCTCTTTTCGTGTAGAAAACACCAATGGGAAAATAGTCCCCCTCGGGAACGACGCGCTTCATGAGATCGGGAAACGTTTGTTGAATCCGCGCTCGTAGACTCTCGTCGCTCATGTTGCGATTCTTCTCATCGCGACACCACGCAATCTTGGCCGCATACTCTTCTGTATAGCGAAAACTCTCCGTCAGCGAAAACGTGGGAATGTCTAGTTTACCATTCACGTCATAGACAGACTTGTCTTGCACTGGAGGTATTTGGTAAATATCTCCGAAAAAAACTAGAAACATATCGTACCCTTGAGCCATCAAACACAGAACCCGATACAACCCCAGTGATATCATAGACAACTCGTCAACCAAAAGAGTAGATCGATGCTTTTTCTTCACTACTTCTCCATCGGCACCAACCACTGATCCCTTGGGTAACTTGATCAAATCCACAAGCGCTTGAGTCTGCAAATCGTTTGAAAATATTACAATCATCAATTGTAGTTCAACGTATTTCAAACCGAGACCAGTCATGAGCGTACTATGAATGGTGTCACCCCCGTTGTTTATAGCAATCTCGTTGGTATAAGCGATGAAACGCGCACCCAACGTCTTGCCAATGTACGTCTTGCCCGCTCCAGGTGGACCGTCCACATAACATGCGGGGGTCTGCTCCCGATAATGCTTTCTTAGAAACTTTGTTGCAGCCTCTTGTTGCGTCACAATACGCTCTTTTAAGCTTGCCATAGCACTGTATCGCACTCACCAATGAAAATTCGAGCGTTAACACACTATTTAAAATCGTAGCGTACGTACTGGACCTATAGTAAGTCGTCCCACGGTCTCTCTGTAGCTCACGAAAGGGTCGCAATAACGTTTATAAACACGAGTCTAGCTAACGTTTATATAAACCACCATGAAGTTCGACGGGAGGTATCAGAAAGATAACGAGATCAAGATATGGATCGAAGAGGTGCCCGCCGTCGACACCCTTCGTTTCCATATGCTCGCCAACGCGATCTTTAATCTTGTTTGCGAAGATACCACCGTCACAGTCAAGAACGTCACCGAAGCAAACACGAGCTCGAAAACTGTATACGAGGCAATCGGTTTGAATAGCTTTAACCAACACCAACAGATTATGTTTACAAACGATTTCTATCCCTACGTCAAATCCCTATCTAATGACGTGGGGGAATTTAACAACGTACAAATCGCGCTCGATCAACTGATTGAAGATTTAAATTTGATCAATCAAGTAACCGCCACGATGCAAGTTGCCGTCAATATCCGCGGCAACATTGGTAATGAGGATGGACTCATCATCAATGGATTGACCGATTTGAACGATCAATGCGTCATCAATAACAGTGTTCTACACACCCGCGTGATGACCGTCCCGATCCGTCCCAACGCAAAACCGAGTCGCATCACGTTTCCAGCCCAGAAAATCTCTCACACCCGCATGTTGGTTCGCGAGTTTTCCGTTGACATGCGCAACGTAATTAACGATGTTTTGGACATTAACTTTGGTGACGCAATCGTCGAGTCACACGATGTTCTTCTCAGATTTAACGTTACCCAGAGCGGGGGACGTTCAGACTATTTCGAGTATTATCAAAAGGTCGTGGGTGCCACTCCCGTTGTTATCCGTAATAACGGTGAGGATGTGGCTATGGGAAAGTTCAACGAGGCGGTTAGCGTGCCGATTCACGAGCACGGTTCGAATTATCTCGAGTTCTCGTTCCCAGCGAATCCCTACTTTACAATCAGCGTCGACGGCACCATGGTTAGCGGCCAGACTCGGGATGTCTACGTCACTGTGGCGTATACACCCATCATGCCGTCTGTCGAATTCACCCTGTCTGGTATTCCCGCCGGTGTGAATCAGGTCCATCTTCAATTGAAATCCACCGAGGTCGATTACGAAATCACTGTGGGTGGTCGCAGTTCACACAAGTTTCAAGCTCCCCTCGGTGAATTTACACTCGACTCTCTCACGTATACACCCGTCTTGAACGAGGAGAGCGAGAATGTTCGTCCCATTTCCATCTACCTTTTGAATTCCCAGGTTACGATTGAACTCGCGTACCCCGAGACTTTCGGTAACGAGCGCAAGTGTCGCCCCATCCATCCTCACTGTTTCTGTTTCGGTATGAAGCATTGTCATCCCGTCTACCATGACGTTTGTTACACAAAGTGGAACGTGAACACGCACCCGCGAATGGCTCTCATGGGTTGCCACGGGAATCACACCGAGGCTAGGTCCGCAATTACAAACTACAACACCGTCATGCTAGGCACTTTGGATTCCGACTATGATTACATCACTGTGGGTAATGTCAAGACGCAACTCTCTGCGTTTGTATTTCCCGACAAGTCCGAGAACAAGATTCTGGGGCTCTTTGTTCGAATCGGTACGGGCGAGGTTGACTATGCGCTCCTCTCGGCTCTCTACGCAAAGGTGGACATACTAGTTTTCATCATCGGTTCCAGCACACATAACGATACCAAGTTTAGGAAAATTGCCACCGTCATCACCGAGTTTAACGATTTTAGAGATGAACTACCCGGAGAGGCTCAGTACGCATACAAGTTTACGAGTCTCCCTCACTTGAATGGGTATGTCCATGATGGGTCGCTCCAAGAACCAATGTATGTGAGCATCCCACTCACTACGTCAGCAAGCGGTAACGATCTAACAATGGTGTCACCCCTATTCTCGTCCTCTGCGACCACTCGTCTCGTTTATGACGTGAACGATCTCTCTCTGTTGACACTTGTACCAAATCTCGTTATGCATGGTCTCATGGTGAACGTCCCCACGGACAAGGCGATCCAGATCCGCGACCAACTCGCCTCATTCTTTAACGTAGAGGATCTCATTAAATGGGCCAAGAGTATTACACCGATCCGCGAGTTGATTACCCTAGACTCGCTGAGACCAGACGCCGAGCGTAAACGGTATTGTCGCAGCAAGAAATGCTACTACGATCGGTGCAAGAGATGTTGGATCTCTGTATGTTGTCGACGCGGTGGACCGTCAAGAGGTTGTCCCCGCTGTTGTCATACACCGTGTAGGTGCCATAAATCTCGTCACTGTCGTCACTAAGCGACAAGTATGGTGGGCACAAGAGATGTCTGTAGGATCAATACTCTGTACGAGGTATCAACTCTGTAGAGTCTGACGTACCTCGTACTGTGACGTAGCTAATACTCTGTAGGATCAACTCTGTACGAGGATAGGTATCAATACTCTGTACGAGGATAGGTATCAATAAATAACAAATATATCCAATACAAATGATTTTATTAACCCACAACCATTATGATACATCCATAAACACTATTGACCATAGTAAGGTAAATACACAATACTCGTGACGCATAATGCACGTTACACCACGTCAGAGCTAGGTTCAGTCAGCGGTTCCAACTCGATCCCTTGTTCACTGTCTAGTCGACTCGGTGTCTTGTTCGCTCTCCGCTTGATGTAGTCCCGATGGAGAGTTACTAGCGTCATCGTAATTACACTGATCGAGCCAACAACTATAAATCCAACCACACCGAGTGTCGCATTTTGGTATGAAACCTCGTCATAATCGATCCGATACATCTCGCCTTTAATCTTGATATAGTCATACTCACTCTTGCGAGCATTGGGAAACTCGTCACAGTAAAACACTACATTTGTCAGACGAGGATCCTCACACACGGGAACATTAGGTTGACTTTTCCAACCTACAGTACAGTAGGGTGATTTTGTGTACTCGTTTTGCTCACTCTCATGATCTTCCTCCTCCTCGTCCCATTCGTGGTTATACCGCTTGGGTCTATACAACGTAGATGGTACAGTTGTATGGTGTGACGTAGATGGTACAGTTTTCTCCTCGCTTGTATGCTGTGATGATGGACTCGTTTCCTCCTCGCTCGCTGTATCTTGTGACGTAGACGGACTCGCTGTATGGTGTGACGTAGGACTCGCTGTATCTTGTGACGTAGATGGACTCGTTTCCTCGCTCGTTGGGTGTGATGGACTCGTTTCCTCGCTCGTTGGGTGTGAGGTAGATAGACTCGTTGTATCGTTGGGTTGGTGTGACGTAGACAGACTCGTTTCCTCGCTCGTTGAGGTAGATAGACTCGACGTAGTGGGTACAGTTTCATCCCTCGTAAATCGAACCAACAGTGGGTTCATACAAGAATACGTCACGGTTGGTACGCTAAACAAGTTTGCGTCCAGGGCGGTAATAGGATTTCCCGTCAACGTGAGGAGTTTAAGTCTCGGTGCTATAATCTCACCCACAGTCACCAGGTTGTTATTGTCCAACTGTAGGGTTTTCAAACGAGGTAGGTTTAAAACGATATACGAGAGGAGTCCATTCTTCAGAGATATATCGTGTATACGTGTGTGGTTGATCCACGTAAACGAAACCATCTCGTTCTCATAGACGACCAGTTCTCTAAGGTTGGGAATCGTATTGAGCACAGTCCCGTTCAATACCTTGGGATTGTACAGTATGAGGGATCGAATGGTGGTGAGCCAAACTCGGGATGAGGTTTCAGTTAGGGTCCCCGTTAGGATAGTCAAGCTCGTCGTCAAAGGAGGGACCGAGAAAGGTAACTCTCCTCGTGACGCAACATGGAGCTCGTGCGAGTACGGATTTCTATGACACGCTACGCTGCCTCCTTTAATCCGCTCACACTTCGAAGGTAACACTGGTGGTTCATCTGAACCCATAGCAAACGCTATACCTCCGATTATACACACGCACATCAAAACAATACTCGGTTTAAACAGTAACATTGTTCCACAGAGTATAGATCGTATGTCAGACTGTGAGATATAACACTACTGTTGAATGTCTGAGACCGTCTTTATATCCCACCTGTTATCTTACTAGACTGTATGTCGCCATGTGACGTAGACTGTACGTAGACTATCCGTGTGACGTAGACTGTTGTGACTCTCTCTCGCGTATACAACTCTCTCTAGCGTTCCTTTACGACAGACTTGCTGTGACGTTATATTGTCATGTGACGTAGACTGTATATTGTCATGTGACGTAGACTGTACGTAGACTATCCGTGTGACGTAGACTGTTGTGACTCTCTCTCGCGTTCCTATACCTCCTCGCTTTCCTTGACACCAGACTTGCTACACTCTAGCGTTCCTTTACCACAGACTTGCTGTGACGTTATATTGTCATGTGACGTCCTCGCTTTCCTTGACACCACAGACTTGCTACATACAACTCTCTCTAACGTTCCTTTACTACAGACTTGCTGTGACGTATACTGTATATTGTCATGTGACGTAGACTGTATATTGTCATGGATGTAGACTGTATATTGATTGTTTAAAATCTGACCATCTACCAGAAGGACTTTTGGAGTATGTTACAAGGCGACTTATACCGGCCTCTTGTCTCCGAGTTCAAACCCCAGGAGTCCTTCTTTTTTTAAATCAATATACAGTCTACGTCACATGACAATATACGTCTACTGTTGTCACTCTCTCTCGCGTTCAGTGCTCACTCTAGTAGAGAATATCGGAACTACGTTCAGTGGATAGTCTACGTCACATGGCGATCAAGTCAAAGACTCACACACATCTCACATTTCTCGGTCTAGGATTGCACATGTGACTCTATACCGAGACTATGGATTGCACAGGATCGAGGTTAAGAATACATGATTAAGTTCAAGTGTGTTTATTGTATATCAGACGAGCGTTAATGCTCGGGATTCAAATATCCAATGCTCTTCATTACAGGTTAACAATACAATACATATTCACGTCATTACAATAGGTACCCTAGGCACCAAATATACAGTTACTACCACAAGCATAACACCAAGTATATTACACGTCATCAGACTGAACAAGTTACACGTCATACAATGCATTATTATAATTGATATCTTCAACACGCTCCCGGACCTCGAAACCAAGCTTGGACATGGACCGACGTACAAGATTATCAGAGTCGTCACCAGTAATATAATACTTGACGGTAGCAGGTCGCTTCACGCAACTACCAGTGTAGATGACAGACAGCTCGTTCTCCTTGGGTATTACGACTGGATGGTCTCCCTCGTTCGTAACGACAAAATGGAAAAACGTACGCCACTCGGGAAAGAGATGATCCAACACCTTGTCGCAATACTTCCTGTGCCGCTCAAACGCGAGATCTGGATGCTTGAAGAGTGCTAGTTTTGATGGACTCGTAATGATACCAATCATATGTGTGTCTCGCAGTGCACCCAAATTTGCGCGTAGACTCGGTGTAGTGGGGTACAAGTAATCGGCAAAATTCTCACACTCCCACAGCTTCTTGAACGATTCTTGAAACGCCAACATCACATCTTCATACACGTCCTTTGGTGTGTGGTCGGCCAGTTCGATATTATTCCTCTGTGCCTCTAGGCAACCCATATAGATGCCAGGTAGGATAGCCTCAAATATGTCGCAGGTAACGAACATACCCTTCGGTTGTACACCCGTATAGAGAAACTCCTTTATGCCAGGACCCTGGGCTGAAAACGCAACAACCCATCCGGTAGGTTCCACAACGACGCCCCGTTCGTAGTCAATGACGCGACCAACTTCATGATCCGAGGTGTGTGATGTAACCGCTCCGTAGAGATGGTAAAGCTTCCCAAGAATGGTGGTCGTCAAGAGTGTTTGTATAGGTCTCTTCTTGTAGATCGCAATCGTGTGTTCCAACTCGAATATTAAACACTTGAAACCTCGATCAGCCGTCGGTAGAGACATATAACTCGACATGTTACTTGAAGTAGGCGGTATGTTACTTGAAGTAGGAGATGAACTCGGCATGTTACGTGAAGACAGTAAAATCTCACTAGTGTGTGGTGGTGGTGGGATGGTTTATATACTCGCAAAGTACTTGTAATCCTACGTCAAACCAGCACGTCACATAGGAATCTATAATCCCACGTCAAACACATGCATGAGCTTACAGGCTCGAACGATGTATGTTATCACCTCCCTGACGCGTTAAGCCGAGCGATTAACTGGCTCTCGTCACACGCTGGGTATTTCCACGAGCAACCTACGTCAGAGCAAAGATCAGACCTCACAGAGACGTTCGCAATTGAGTATCGCGAATGAACATGCAATCAGGACTCCAGTGTTTATGTTCGTAAAACGGGATGTCTTGAGGTAACCATTCATGCATCACAATACCGCATGATGGACAGGCAACTTTGTCGTCTTGAAACGTGTAATAAAACCCTGCCTCGGCCAAGTCGCGTGCGGTGACGTTGTCATTCGGGAATGACGTAAATGATTTCAATCTTGGTTCGAGTTTCAACATGTCGGTTTTTTCGCTGTTTGAAACACACCAACGTGACAGCTTCATTGCACTTTTCAGAGAGCACATTTCACCCGCAAAACCAATATGCACACCATGGACGTAACACTTTATCTCCTCGTATGGAAATGATGGTGACGAGTCATACTCGAACTCGTTCAAATCAATGACGTTCCTGAAAATGGTGTCTAAATATTTCACATTTGCTCTGCCTCTGGTATATTTTAGTTTATAATCCATACAGTGAGTGAATACCATGCTCTTTAATGCCTCATCTCTAGCTCTACAGTTTGCGTATGTGAAACCAGTAAACTTAGTGTCACTAGCGTCATCAAAGACTAGAATCGACGGACTTCTTTCGCCGTACGATTCATTTTCTAAAACCCACTGCTTTGTTTTTTGGGTCATGTTGTCAACGACGGCAATTTCCTTCACAACATGAGAATCGTCGCCATCAGCCACCGTCTCGAAATCAATAGTACAACTCATGATGAGGGTTGGGTTAAGACTGGATATCTTACATATGGCGCATGACGTAGTTAGGCTTGCCAGGTGGAATGGGATTGGAACGATGGGTAAAGTGTAAGACACAAGTCGAGTAAGTTGGTTTATTACATGGTTATTATACAAGGCTCCATACCTGGATTATACATACATAGGCTCCATACACCACACCGTATATTATACACCACACCTTTAGACATCATTGTCATTTATACAGTGTGTAACTGTACTTTGACCTTGTAAATATTAAGCATTTATATTTTAGGGAGCCTGCTTTTTCTCAAGAGTCGATCAAACATTTGCTCATTCCCCAGAAGGGTGTCACAACAATATTGACATTTCATATTAGGTGGCAACTTGTTACACGTCAAACAACCAGTTTTACCCGGATACGAAATATACACTATAGAAAGATTCAGTCCACTATAGTACTTGTCCAATGAGCGATCGTAATCGATATTCTCAACACTCGTTTCCATACCCTGAGCATGTACAGCCATGGCACCACTCACAAGATCATGGTCCCCGTATGTAATACCATACGTCACAATCCCCGCAGCGTCATGTTTCGGACAATACACATCTTGAGAGGGATGATCGCCCGTGTAGACCATGTGTGGGAGCTCAAACGTTGTTTTATACGTGTTCCAATCACCACCAGTGTACATCGGTCCGTCATCCACCATCTTCATATGTTCTCCATGGTAGCGATTGTAAAAGAACATCGTCTTGTCGGTATTCGTAATGACAAGTGTGAACAGCGTCTTCCATTCAGGAAAGGTATAATCCAACACCTTTTTGGCATACTCTTTCGGTGAACTGGTAATGATCCCAAGCGTATGCATCTGTCGCAGTTGGTACAACTTTTCACGTAGAGCCGGTGTAGTGGGGTGCACGAACTCGCCGATATCCTCACAATCCCACAGCTTCTTGAGCGATAATTGAAACGCAGCCAGCACATCTGCAAACACCACCTCTGGATGTTGCGATTTGAACTCGGGTACTAATGCAGCTCGATCCTTTTGTGCCTTGAGGCAAGCCATGTATATGGCAGGTAGGATAGCATCAAAGTTGTCACACGTAATAAATACATCATTCACGTATCGGCTAGGTGCAATGATGAAACTGTTAATGACCCTAAGTATATCATCCAGAGTCATCATCTTCTCGTATGAATAACGATCAAACTTCGAGTATGAAGAGATGACGTCGGAACACAGTTGGGAAACCGACTCACCACTAAATGAACTCGTCTCTTTAACTGACGACAGTGGCTTGTTCGAGGTTGGTTTGATGATCTCACCCCTTCTACGGTCGATAATCACTCCGATTCCATTGAGCGTCGTGTCTAGCGTAACAGTTCCGTGGACATCCCCAAGCGTACGAAGAGTAGCGCTCATCAAACATGCTTGTAGAGATGGTACATGGTAGATCGCAAGTGTGTTGTCCAGGTCGAAAAAGAAACACGCCTGTTCCACTCGACTACGCATTCTACACCGAGTGTTGTAAGCCATCGTAGTGTCAGATGGTAGACTGTATAATGCGGGTTGATGTGTGCCTTGGATCAGAGTCTCGTAGCTTCACAGGTATACCCAGTCGGAAACTAACGGATATCTCACGTAGGTGCGTTATATACTTGCGGGTATAATCCCACTCTGAAGATACGATTGTTACTCAGGTATAATCCGACTCTGAAGATATGATTGTTACTCGGGTATAATCCGACTCTGATGACGCTCCTGTATCTCGTCACGTGTTTGGGTATTACCTAGTAGCTCTGACGTAGTGTATCGAATCTGAGCTCGATAACTAGGTCGGCTGGACTTCAGCCCTTTCTGTAATTCGCGATTCAGCTCGAGCTAGAGCGATCAAGACTCGGTCTTAGGTGTCTGAATCTCATAACTCCCACCCCTCTGACGTATGGACCTCTGACGTAGTCTGACGTATGGTCTACACACTCGAGCTATTGTACCTCTGACGTAGGATCTGAATCTCCGTCTGACGTATGGACCTCTGACGTCTGAATCTGAGCTTTGGAGATGGTCAGGAATTTGAGACAGGATAGTTTAAGCGATCAAGCTCGAGCAGAGCGATCAAGACTCGGTCTGTAGGGTCTGAATCTCATACACTCCTACCCTATGACGTATGGACCTCTGACGTATGAATCTGAGCTAGAGCGATCAAGACTCGGTAGAGAGGTGTATGATTTGGTCCACCCCGATCCGGGGAGTCCAGCACTTGGAAGGGTAGGACGACTAGAGAGATGTATGGTGTGACGTAGACGGTACAGTCGACTCGCTCGCTGTGTGACGTAGAGCTACGAGCATATGGATGTATGACTCATAGAGCGAATCTCGTAGGTCTGCCAATGTGCTAAGTGTTCAACTGAATTCAGGGATCGGAGCGAACTTGAGTCGGTCTCAGACCCCTACCCGGTCCGGGGGAGTCCAACACTGAGAGAGAGATGTATAGATTCGGTCACGTGACACCTAGCACTAGGGCTAGGGAGGCTAGCGACTCGGTGAATGTATTATGTGACGTAGACGCTACAGTCGACTCGCTCGCTGTATGATGTGACGTGATGTATATAGAGCGGATGGACAGTCGACTCGCTCGCTGTATGGTGTGACGTTGGATGTATGACTCATAGAGCGGATGGTATAGTCGACTCGCTCGCTGTATGATGTGACGTAGATGGATGTATGACATAGAGCGGATGGTACAGTCGACTCGCTCGCTGTATGGTGTGACGTGATGGATCTATGACAATCTTAGAGAGATGTATACGACTCGATCTCGGTCTGATTTACCCCCTACCCGGTCCGGGGGAGTCCAGCATTGAGAGCGAGATGTATAGACTCGGTCACGTGACTAGGTAGGTAGGTAGACCAGGGTCGACCTGCCCCGACCGGACTCATTAGGTATACCTTAGGTACACCTACTACGTAGGTACCTGATACACTAATACACTACACTACTACCCCCGTCGACAGTGACGTCCGTACTAAACCTGTACAATGTGAGACCGTACTAACCAGTACAGTAACGCCCTCGTGTACAATGTGAGAACTAACCCAGTGTCGCCCTCGTGTACAATGTGAGAACTACTCGTGCACAGTGACGTCACACAGTACAGTGACGCCCTCGTGTACAATGTGAGAACTAACCCAGTGACGTTGGGTGTGCGAAACAACATACGATCGCTGCCCATACTGGTAAAATAAAAAGGTGTAGGTTCTGCCCGGGATCGAACCGGAGACCTTCTGCGTGTAAAGCAGACGTGATACCACTACACCACAGAACCGTCACGTATGACAAGTCTTACACGGTTTATGAGACAAACTAACAGGGAAAGTGTTAAAAGAGAGAGCCATAGTACCGATTACGTGGGTGTTTAGTAGTGAGGTGAGGGAATAGAATGAGGAATACAATATGTTTTAAAGTTTTATTATTTTAAACAAGTTTTATTATTCCATAGTTCCAACACCAAATTATACATCCATAGTTCCAAGATTAAAACAATTTATACATGTATTGTGAGTAATGTGAAGTTATACAAATTATTCTTGAGTCTCGTCAAAGTGCAACATTTGTTCACTATCTTCACCGTATACGTCTTCTATACCATTACGAACACAATCCAATAAAGAGTTGTATCCTGACGGATTTGTAGACCTCCTCACAAATGGTCGAACAGCTCGAATACGTTCCCTCCTCTCTTGACGACGCTGACGTGCAGTTGGAGTCCAAGTTGGCGCCTCGGGTAGAGTGTTGATGATTTCGTATATAGATTCAGGTACGTCAAGCAGGTCCGCCAACTGGGATGTTGAAGGGAACTGTCCCAGAACTTCTTTCCAAACCAATTCGGCAAGTTCCGCGTCACACTTGGCCACCACGTGCTCGTCACCAGAATCCGTATCGGAATCGGTCTCAGACTCGGTATCAGTCTCGTCACTCATCGGTGTGATCACCGATGAACGAGGTTTACACTCATCGACAGCCAACGACTCGTGAAATTTACCCGGGTAATTGTTACTCTCTCCCCAAATCGAGTAGGCTTTACAATTTGGATCGGCTTTTACAACAGCTCCCGGAGAAGTAGGATTGGCACAACAACTCACTACAGCGTACCCAATGGTAGGAGTACCTGTTCCACACGTTGAACAAATAGGACCCGTGTCTGACATGAGGTATGAAGAATACTGTCCCACGGTACTAGGATCGGTAACTGGAGTACCATCACTCGTGTTAATACCAGGTCTAACACTTTGATGATACTCTGTCGCCACACAGAATGTGTCTCCCATACACAACTCAATCTCAATCACACAAAAGGGTAAACCGCCACACCTAGTGATACGTGTGATAGGTTTATCACAGTAAAAGTACAAAGCCGTTTTATCCAAGTCGTCATTCACAATCGAATAACGACCCGAGCGTTGTTTGACAGTGAACGGAACATCCAACTTAATCGGCACCCAAATACGTCCCTCGAGAGTTAGATGCATAGCTCAGAACGAGTAGAGTATAGCACCAAAGGATAAAGGATAGACGTGACGTGCGAGTATAGCGAATGGCTACTAGAAGTGACGTTAGAGGTAAGATAACCAAGAAGGTAACCGACCACAGTAAAAATGACGTAGCTATAGGACTGACTTGAAGAAGTGACCTAACCACCATGGACCACAGTAAACGTGACGAAACGAGTTTAGTAGAGTAGACGTGACGTCGAAACTTTTCACAACTGTGTAACAACTCTGAGACACTGACTGACTGACGTGCAAGTTCAGACACTGACTGACTGGCGTGCAAGTTCGAGACAAGACTGACGATACCTCCGCGCTAGATGTCTATATACTTGGAGAGAACAATGCTCACACTTTGGAAACCCCAGGGATCATAGGCTTGTGTAGAGAACAATCGTATCTTGGATTATACACTGACGTATCGGATCATAGGCTGATTGATTACTTCCCGTATCGGATCATAGGCTTGTGGTGGAACAATCGTATCTTGGATTATAAACTGATCGATCACTTCGACAATCCATTCGTAATCGTATGGGTTTACCCGATCAAACATAAGCTTCGTAATCTGGGTTTAACTGTTCATGTTTCAAACAGACCGTCATACTAATCCATCTAAGTGCAGAAAAAATAGTTAGTTCGTAATCGTATGGGTTTACCGATGTTCGTTATCGGCTTAGCGACATTGCAACACACATAGGATTACAGTTGTGTCACCCACACGTCATCCGTAACGTTAGCAGGGCTAAGCTATACACTCTGCGTCAGTAACGGTGCGGATCCAAAGTATGATTGGGTATTCAGAACACAAGGGTATATGTAATAGGTTTATTCTTTATTTTCCATACATTATATAGCAATAGTACACAGTAAGTTAATCGTTTCTCATCATCCTCATCCATCGTCTCATCTCGGTTCTCGTGACCATCGGGTGTACCACTCCGTATGTGTCTCTATAAGTTGGGATGTCTATGGGAGGTGTGACGTATCGTGGAGTTGGCGTAGCAGGAGCATCGCTAGATACAATCGCGTCTAGCGGAGTAACCTCTCGTGTAGCAGGAGTAAACACCATCGCGACAATACGACGCACAAAGTTCATGACTCGCAGGTGTAGCTCTGACGTAGGTACTGATACTCGTCACTGGTATTGACTCGAGAGACTCGCAGGTTCACTCTTGATACTCGGCACTGGTAAAACTCTGTGTACGCTAGAGGGCTATATACTTGGTCTCACACTTGAAACAATGGCTGGTATACGATTGATCCGATACGGTTAATGTGACGTCGTACAGTCTCTAATGACGTACCCTTCTGATCAGATGTCATCTCTAGTAACGTAAGCTATACACTCTGCGTAACGTAGCAGGATCCAAAGTATGATTTGTATGATGGATTGGGTAGTCAGAACACAAGGGTATATGTAATAGGTTTATTTACACAATCCATACACCACATTATATAGCAATAGTACACAGTAAGTTAATCATCGTTTCTCATCAGCTTCATCCATCGTCTCAGCTCGCTTTGCGTGACCATCTCGTGTACCTCTCCATACGTGTCTGTCCAAGTACCGGGCCCGTCCTCATCATCGTCATCGTCATCGACTGTGACGTCTCGCGGCATGCTCCTGCTACGCCTGAATGGAGTGATGTATGGCTTCATCCACACAAAATATTTATAGGATGTCGTGACGTCTCGTGGAGTAACCTCTCGTGTAGCAGGAGCACACACCACGTTTGATGTCGTGACGTCTCGAGTAACCTCTCGTGTAGCGGGTGTATCCACACGTGGTATCATAGATTTAAGTATAACAGCACGGATGTTATCAACAGTGGTAAACTCGTTCATATTTTCAACGAGCAACTCCATGTCTACAAGTGATCCTATTGAGTCATCGATCTTCTCGCCACTGTGTATACTGGCATCAGTTGAGTGATTCGCGACAGCTTCAGCTCCGAGCAGGCGACGCACAAAGTTCATGACTCGTTGTAGCTCAGGTACAGACTCGAAGACTCACAGGTATAGCTCTGCAGGTACTCGGCAAAGACAAACTCTGTGTCGAGCCACGACTGATGATAGCACTACGCTAGAGGTCTATATACTTGGTCTAACACTTGGAAATAGCTTTTATAGTTATCCGTATCGGATCATGTTTGTGGGTCTGGATTTACCAGATGATTGTTACATCCCATTGACTGTCCTAAGCTACACGTCATCTAAGTAACGTGGTTAATGTGACGTACAGTCTCTAATGACGTCTTGACTCGTCTAGTAACATAGTGTAAGCTATAGACTGACTCTGTTAATGTGACGTACTGTCTCTAATGACGTACGCTATTGGTTGTCTCTAAGGACTTGTGATTTGTATGTGGATTGGGAGACTAGGAAAATATTCTAGCATGGGGTAAAGCGTCATAACAAGGTATATGTAATAGGTTTAATAGGTTTATTATTTATACATCATCCATACACCACATGAATTTATATACAGCAAGTTATATAGCAAGTAGACAGTAAGTTAAGTTACAATAGTAAGTTATATAGCAATAGTACATAGTAAGTTACAATAGGGTATTCTCTCATCGTCTCGTTCTGGCCACGATCGTTTCTTGCAACTCGCGATGTGCAACTCGGAGGCGATTAATCAGACAGGGTTCGCAATGACACTCGGCTGGGTGTCCTTCGGTTGACATCCCGGGTGCTCGTATCATCGCATTAACCATGTTACGGGCGTTGTATGGATTATAGGGAACAGCGTTACTTCGTCGTAGCATCCTCCTTCGTTGAGCCTCGGTTGTATGTAGTTCGTCAGTGTGACGTACCTGTCCAGGGGTATGTTGAGCTGTAGAGAAACTCACATGACGACTACTCGGTCGCATAGGAGCTGGGCTTGGTGTGGGACGAGCTGGGCTTGGTGTTGGAGCTGGGTTTGGTGTTGGTACGAATAAATACACAGGAGTTCCGCTTGGTGTTGGGACAGGAGCTTGGCTTGGTGTTGGTGTAGGTACACGAGCTGGTCTACGGTCCCTATCGGACCTAGGTGTGACACGTTGAATCACAGTAGATCTAGGTGTCGTAGGTGTCACGTCACGTCGGCGATTAGGAGGTGGTGTCACGTCACGTCGGCGATTAGGTGTCGTCACTTCTCGAGTTGGTGTCACGTCACGTCGGCGATTAGGAGGAGGTGTCACCTCTCGGCGAACAACCTCTCGCCGAATAGGTGTCTCCTCTCGAGTTGTCACCTCTCGCACACGTCGATGAGTGTATGCGTGTCTCAAAACAGGTGGGTCTCGCCAACTAGCGTCCCCGTATTCGGCTTCATAAACGGGTGGAATTGGGGTAGCATGGCTCGTGACGTCTCGTGGTGTAGCAGGAGCATGGCTAGATGTCGTGACGTCTCGTGGAGTTGGCGTAGCAGGAGGGGTAGGAGGTGTAGCAGGAGCATGGCTCGTGACGTCTCGTGGGGTAGCAAGAGCCTGGGTCGTCATCGTGACGTCTCGCGTATGGCTCACCTCTCGCGGAGTAGCTGTAGCATGGCTCGTCGTCGCGTCTCGTGGAGTTGGCGTAGCAGGAGCTGGAGCCTGGGTCGTGACGTCTCGTGGAGTTGGCGTAGCATTGCTGGCAGCTTGTGGGGGTGTAGCGATCGCTGTAGCAGTTTGTAGAGGAGCGATCGCTGTAGCAGGAGCATGCTCAGGGTTAGACACCACGGTTGTAGAGAGGGACCCAATAACTCCACTGCCACCATAGAGGTTACGCAATGAAGTCCACACGTCACGGCGTGCTGGTGCTCGGCAACCCGGACACTTGGGTTCCAATCGAGAGATGCACTCCAGGCAAAACAAGTGAGGGCAATAGGCAATGCTATAACACCGTTTGGATTCGAAACATACCCCACATTCTGACACAGAAGTATAGATACTGTTGGGTGTATCCACACGTGGTATCATTGATCTATTGATAGCAGCACGAATGTTCCTAATGGTGGTAAACTCATTCATAGTTTCAACCAGCAACTCCATGTCTAAAACTGATCCTAGTGGAACGGACTCCTCTTCGTCATCGTCGGGAATGATGATCGTGTCAACGTCATCCCTCTCGATACGACGCATAAAGGCCTCATCGTCAGACTCATCATCCATCGAGTCGTCATCACTAGATATATCAATCGAATCATCCCAAGAGAAAGCATTCAGAATCGATAGAGGTTTAGCCTCATTAGCTTGCACTGTAAACATACGAGGGCTCATGATAAAAGCCTCTGTGGGGCTCTGTCCCGAGTGCAAGAGCGCACTACAATCTGCATGGGGTCTTGCAACAGCGAGGGGAGAATGAGGAAAACGACAACAGCTCATCACGGCGTACCCAATTGTAGGAGTACCCGTGCCACAGCTTGCACAAACGGGTCCACTGTCTGACATGATGTAGGAAGAGTATCTACCCACTGTACCATACCTAGCAGTAGTATTATCGCTAGTGTTGATACGGTGAGTGAACTCGGAACTGTGTGAACTAGGTATTGAATGTTCACCCACACAGAAAACGTCTCCGGGTACAAACTCAATCTCAATTTCACAAAAGGGTAAACCACCACATCGAGTAATTCGATTGACGGGTTTACTAGAATGAAAGTACAAGGCTCGTTTATTCAGGGAGCTATTGATAATCAAATGACGTCCAACGCGGTCCACAGTGACCGTGACGTTTACTCTAATGGGGACAATACGTCCATCGTGAATCACAATCATGATCACAGGTGGTAGAAGAACAAGGTTTGGAAATCGAATGTTACTAGCCCGTGAAGGGTACAACAACTCACCGACTACTCAAGTGTGGGGACAACCAACAGGTAGAGTGTGAAGGTGATGATGCAGAGTATGAAGACTCGCAGGTGTAGCTCTGACGTAGCTCTGACGTAGGCACTGGTCACTGATACTGTCACTGGTAACTGTGTATGCTCAAGAGACTAGCAGGTAGTCGGGCTCGAGAGACAAGACTGACGATATCTCTGCGCTAGAGTACTATATACTTGGAGAGAACAATGGGTCTTGCACTTGGAAACACCAGCGATAACAATACAATGGATGGTAAAGCCAGCGATCGATCAGCTATAATCCATAGATACTATTGTTCCACAAGCCCATGATCCAGCGATCGATCGTCTATAATCCATAGATACCATTGTTCCACAAGCACTTGAGCCGCTATCACTCAGTATCTAATCCAAGATACGATTGTCTCACAAGCCTATGATCCTAATCCATAGATACGATTGTCTCACAAGCCCATGATCCCATTAAGCTCTGACGTGTTCAAATAAGCCCAAAGATTACGTTATCAGAGTGATAAATACCAGTATTTTCCAAGCCATAAAAAGTTAATCCCACCATTAAGGCTTAAGCCAGACTTAAATTACCCAGATAACGTAGAAAAATAATGTGAAAAATACTAGTATTCCCCACTCTGATAAGTTGTAAGCTGAGTGTCGGTCCGTTTCTACCATCTCCATACAGGTCAGTCATACTACGTCATACCTAGATCATCACGTGGTACAGTGACGTCTGTACCTGGTCTCACTGTGCTGGACTCCCCCGGATCGGTCTGGACCAAATGAACATGGGATAATAACAGGGTTGATACATCGGGTATAGACAATAGTATTTATTCAATATTCAATACATACATTTGTTACAGTGACGAGTATCGCCTCACATGTGTTTAATTATTATTACGTATGTTCCTTTACACGTTTCCCAATGTCCACAGCTTTGGGGGCACACACACGTGCTCTGCCACGTTAGTTGAACCAAATCCACCCACACCTCGCTCAGTACCCTCCTCCCTACACCACCCCTTTACAAGTACAAACTGTGCAAACCCAGTATTGGCGGGGATAACATATCGGGGACCCAAATTCCATAGAGTTACACAAAGTTCCCCACGGTACCCATTGTCTATCAAACCAGTACATTGAATCCCTCTAGCAAATAGAGACGAACGAGAACGAATGTCACCATAATGCCCCTCCAAAATACTATCAACAAAGATCCCAGTCTGTATACGGGTACGACCACGATGTACCCTCATTGGTCCATCAAACATCATGTCAAACCCAAAATCTCCTTTGTGAACAGGTACATTGATTGTTACAACACCACTAGGGTGAATCACCTCAACCCCATTTGGGTCATCTTCGAACCGATCATTCGCATACCCAGCTTGACGGATATTGGTATAGACAAATGGTCCGTCCCTCAGTCCACAACCTGGTACCAAACGAAATGCCTTGCGTAGGGGCACAACGTCCTCGGGTATTTCCCCGGGGTGTTCGCCGTAGACATACGCCAAGAGAAACCGGTACACAGCGACACCATCCTTGTCGTTCTCGGGGGTGAACTTGCAATCTTCACCCACAGTTTTCACCTAGAATACAAACACACTGTTGAGTTCGAGAACGAGTGTAGATGATAGACGTGACGTAGCTACTCGTGACGTGCACAGTACTGACGAAACCAACATGGGTGACGTAGGTACTCGTGACGAAACTAGGTAACAAGGTAAACTAACATTGGTGACGTACAAGGTACTCGTGACGAAACTAGGACAGTGTGGGGTACAAGTGGACTAATACTGAATGCATTGAAAGGGTGCTACTACGCTGAAACCAATCTGCTGGATGGTAGGCAGAAGGCTAGGGTGTGGTAACAAGTATTGAAAGAACCAACGTACCTCATTGTAAATCTTCACGTATTGCCCAATCCAGTCCCAAGGACCTGTCTTGTCCATGTCGTAGCTTGACGAGTCGCCGTAACATCTCAACATGATCTCAATAGAACGAAACTACAAACTGGAGACTGAGTAAAGTGTGAGCACAAAGTGTCTAGCGAACGTAGTACTAGTGTGAGCACAAAGTGTATAACGATCGTAGTAGGA
Source organism: Leuctra nigra (assembly GCA_934045905.1). Lineage (NCBI taxonomy): Eukaryota > Metazoa > Arthropoda > Insecta > Plecoptera > Leuctridae > Leuctra > Leuctra nigra. The sequence continues at coordinate 58,823 of CAKOGZ010000076.1, read as the reverse complement.
GAGAGAGACCGTTATATACAAGGTAGATCCACAACACCTATACTACGTCAGAGCTAGAATTCGTCAATCTGAACTACGGGGATTAGGTGATATCGGGTCTGACGTATATGCACTGAGCTGATATCGGGTCTGACGTATAGTTCCTATCAACTCTATGAATCGAAAAGATCTTGTGATTAGCACGTGTAGTTTCAACTGAGATCATTACACAAGGTTAAGATCATAAGCTTCTTAGAGCCGGAGGCTTTGTATAACAATCGTATCTAGTATTATCATGGATTACACAAGCTATTGTGACGCGCTGGGTATTTCCACGAGTTAACCACTTGAACACGAGATAGCCAAAGTCAGCGATCATAGCTCCATGGCCCCGTGGCGTAACGGATACCGCGTTCGCCTACGGAGCGAAAGATCCCAGGTTCGAATCCTGGCGGGGTCGAATCTTTTTTACCCAGCGCGTCACAATACCTAGCTCGTGGAAATACCCAGCGCGTCACAATACACCCAGCGCTTCATGACTCTCTCGTCTATGGTACCTCATATTCTACGTCACATAGCTATGGTATACCAAGCGCTTCATAGTCACATCAGTGTGGTATACCTAGTTGGGTAGTATTTAGTTTACATCGGATACATCTCTAGGTTTCAAGATCGTCGAGATCGAGTCTGTGTATGAGCTAGGTGTATGAGCTACGTCACACGGTACAGGTGTATGAGCTACGTCACACGGTACCGTGTCAATACATCTCTAGTGCTGGACTCCCCCGGATCGGGGTGGACCAAATCATACATCTCTCTACACGGCGTGTCTATACCGTGTGACGTACCATGGTACCGTGTCTATGGGAAGCGGATTGTGACGTGGACGAGGGAGAATGATATACATGAGTAGTTTAACACAAGTTTATTATTCCATAGATATGTCCAACACCAAGTAAATAGTTTCACATGTTGGTTAGGTGGTACCTACACCACAGACGTCACGCGACCAGGTCTGGAGGACAGTAGCACTGTTGACTACAAATTTCCACAACCTAGTGACACGTATCGTTGCAGCGTCATCACTCGAGTAGAGAAGTTCGTTGCATGCAGCGTCATCACTCGAGTAGAGAAGTTCGTTGCAAGCAGCGTCATCACTCGAGTACAGGTGTTGTAGACAGGGACCCAGCAACCCCACCGCCACGATATAGGTTATGCAATGCAACCCATACGTCACGGCGCGCTGATGCTCGGCAACACGGACACTTTGGTTCCAACTGAGAGATGCACTCTAAGCAAAACAAGTGAGAGCAATAGGCAATACTATAACACACTTGAACCTCGAAACATACACCACACTCTACATGACCGGAATAGATACTCTTGGGTGTATCCACACGTGGCACTGTCGATCGACGTATCATCCTGCGTAACATGGTACCATTGACGTGTTCACCCATCTCCTCTATGAACTTGTCAATATCGATAACCGATCTACGGTCAAACATAGGTTCAGGTTCATAATCAGGTACATCGTCGTCGTCGTCGTCGTCCTCGTAGAATGGCCCTCGCTCACTCGACTCGACGTCTTGGTCATACATCAGAGTTTCGTTAGTTTCCATGGGATCACTCGACTCGCCGTTCTCGTCTTGGTCTTCCGGCAAATAGTCTCCCCACGTGTCGCTCCTAGTCGCTGTAGCTTCTACTGGTACCACGTCACAGTCGGCTACTGGTACCACGTCACAGGGGATATTCTGTAATATGTTTTCGAATATCCCCGTAACCTCTTCTACGTCATGGGTGGTATATTGTAATATGTCCTCCACCAGGTCCAATAACCCTTGTATGTCAAGTATCTTGGTTAGCTTTACTTGATTTCTGGAGCCAAATATCTGAGTTGTAGTTAGGAGCACCCCGCATTGTTGGTCTTTTATTTTCTTTCTCAGCTCAAATAACTTGTTCTGTATCCAAGCCTCATCCCCCACGGTTTCAGACACAGGTCGGAACTCTGACATATGATCGTCACAGAAACCCCTGACATGGATCCCGTCTGAAAACATACACGGAGCTGACGTATGAGCTGACGTAGACGCCTCGGGTGTATGAGCTGACGTAGACGCCTCGGGTGTATGAGCTGACGTATGAGCCTCGGGTGGTTGGGGTATTCTTTGCACGTCAAATAACTCTTCTCTACATCTCAAATAATCTGATTCTACGACGTCATATCCTGACGTATGAGCGCCAGGTGTATGAGCTGACGTATGAGCCTCACACGTATGTTGATCCATGTCGAACAAACCCGCAACCCAAACAGCAGGGTATAGACACGTGAACAAAGGCTAGCGATCGAGTTCACGTAACTACAAACTGAGCTGACGACCAGACCCACTGACAAGAACTTTATATGAAGCCGCTATCTAGCTCGAGCTATAGCTCTGACGTAGGCACGATACGAAGCTCTGACGTATCTCAATATCATACACTACTCGAGCTACCGATCAAGCTCGAGCTAGAATCCACAACTACTTGATTGCTCTACTACCTCTGAATCCATAAACTCCCACCCTCTGACGTATGGTCTACACTGCTCGAGCTATTGTACCTCTGACGTACGAAGCTCTGACGTATGGAGTAGTATCGAATCTCATACACTGGTCGAGACCGATCAGCAATCAAGAGTATAGGGCTGTGACGTAATCCCTATACTGTGTGAGGTGAGGGGATCTGGGAAGTGGCATCGGGAATAGTAGTAATTCTCATATACGTTATAACAGGTTTATTGGTTAAGCATAGTTAGGCAAATATATACATTATGTCTATATTTCAAATGTAAACGACCAGAGTAGACCAGTCATGTGTCCCAGACAATCTCCTCAAACACCTCATCACCACACAACACTCTATGTGGTATCCTAAAACATGTATCAGCATAAATCGTTAATAATCTCTCGCTGTTGAGTTCCACCAACACGAGTAGTGGATTGTCTCTTAGGTCGATGTATTCCAACACTTGCGTCATGATCTTGGGAAGCTTGGACAAGTTGCAACCGGTGAGACTGAGCGCTGCCAAGTCGGGTCCCACCATCGTAAACGAGGGCGAGAGATGTACATTGTGGTCCAGGTATAGGTGTGTCAACTGTGTTAGGTTGAGCGTTCCACCTCGCAGGTTATTGTTGCTTAGATCCAAACGCGTCACGGGTCCGGTGATGCCGACCTTTGAAATGTTATTATGTTTTAGCGAGACATGTACGCGAGACGAAAAATGTAAATGTACTTTATTCAAGAGGTTATGATCAAGCGTCAAACTGGTCAACATGACGAGTCGTGTAAACGTTTGTCTTGGTATACGGCTAATGTTACAGTCCACTAGTGCAAGCTTTTTCATACCTAGCATAGTGTTGAACGTTGTCGAGTACAACGATATGTTCCCGCCCGTGATGGTGAGATGGGTGTACCCACCGAGAGGTATATAATCGATACCTTTACACGTCACTTGGATAGAGTTCCCATTCACAGTATATAGACACCGTGGTTCATCGGTATAGTGTAGCGTTTGCCCGCCCACAGATACACTCCAGAGTACCAGTATGAAAACAACAATCTTCATAGTCTCGTAGCACGTATTGTGACGTATGATGTAGTCTGACGCTAGTTGACGTAGGTTGTAATGTGACGCTCGTTGACGTACCACGTACTGGGACATACTGTGCCGCTTCGTCGCGGTGACGCTCGTAGGTTTGTCGAGTCTGAACTGTACCGCTCGTAGGTTTTGTCGAGTCTGATGTACCTCGTGTAATGTGACGTAGCTCACTGTGACGTACTGTGACGTGGTTCGTCGAGTCTGACGTACCTCGTAGCTCTGACGTAGCGTAATGTGACCAGGCTACAATTCAAGGTACCTTGTTTTCTGATTGTTTACGAGTGGGGACCGGGTAGGAATCTGTTTGATGCGCTGTTTCACCACCACCACATGGTGGATCGTCTTGTTGACACCGTGACGTCGATCAAACTCTTCGATTTGCCTCTGACGAAAAGCGCGCACGAGGTTGAGATTCCATTGTGTGCGGTCATTTGGTGTCATTACGATAGGATTAAACAAACCAGTGATGGATGGCCACTGAGCTGTTAGGAATTGATTGAACCCCAACTCGTGCGTGTCATCGTCAAACTTGTCGTAGAGTTCTAGAGAACATTTTGTGGGATTGTTTCCCTCGACGACGTGTATAAATTGATGTATGCTCCCCACGGCGAGACTCAATCCCTGGGTATTCGCTCTCATCCTGAGAAAGTTGGCCATTTCCCCACTATGCTTGTAGTCCTTGATTGTGCGACGAAAGTTGGAGCGTTCGGGTGTTTGCTGTTGTTGTACCTGTAGACAGAGAATTACAAATTAGCACCATGTGACGTAGACACGTGTGACGTAGACTGTGACGTAGTATGTCCATGTGACGTAGACTGTGCATGTGACGTCAAGACCCAAGTACGTCACACTGACAAGGAACAAACCTGATGAAATATCTTGTCGATCTCTTCAACCGTGAGCGGTGAGCGTCGTTCCATCAGCATACTCACAACGTCGCTCAGCATACTTTTGATGGACTCGTCATTACGTTTAGCTGCACCCTTCCATGAGCTCTTCTTCACAGTCACCCCATTGACCGTCGTTTCCGTCACCTGTATGGTATTCTTGACGCGTATGACGTAGAGTTGGTTGAATAGACGCTCCTGTTCCATCGTCATGTATGATTTGGGATCGTACGTTTGACAATAGTCTAGATACGACTTGTTGATGTACTTGCAAATCACGTTTCCACGTGTTTTCCTATCGAGGGCAAGATCGTCACCGGGAATGTCGAGTAGGAAATCGGGCAAGACAATGAAACACGAATCCGTGTCCATGTAAATGACGCGGCAATTGATTCGTTCCAAACATTGGGAAAAGATGAGGAGCGTACCCCGAGCGGCTGCTGTAGTGAGGGCGCTCAATACTGGATACGAGAGAGGACAAAACTCTGACGCCAAGTACCCGTAGAGACTATTCGCAGCCTGTTTGTACGCCAACTGAAGTGGTTGGTTTGTCTTTTTGTAAATGTTTCTTTGTTCCATGATGTAGGCTAGGGTACCGGGAACCAACCCGAGCTTTCGTTCGCTCACGATAAAGTAGCGAATATGTTTGGCCGAGAGTGAGTGAAGATCAGCAATGGACCCAACAAAGTACAATGGAGACGAGATGGTGCACGTACAGTGATGGATATCCCCACAGGTACACATGTAGCGGGTGATGTCACGATGAGTGAGGAAACTGACAACTTTGAAATGCTTGAAGAATATCTCCTCGGTCCAGTCGCGTATAAACAACACGAGTTCGTAGCTGGTGAGCAGCGTTGTCGTTTCGGGACTCAAATTCAGTTGGTAAATCGAGTTGGGGTACGCTGACGTCAAGTCATACGGGACCACCCAATCGTGATGTCCAACAACGGCATAATTGATGGCTCCGTCAAACTTGCCCCGCTCTACCAACCTCTTTGTCTTCTCGCGCGTCACAGGCCACGAGATGGCACCGGTGGGTACGACCCCGACTCGGTTTGGAAACGGTGGTGGGTCTGGTACCCTAGTGTGACGGGTCGCTTGTTGTTTCGTGAGCGGCTTGTACACAATGTCGTCAAGGTTGCGCGTCACAACTTCTTTCGAGGGAAGCGTGAATTCAAACGTCCCGTCCCGTTGATTGTGTCCACTAGAACCCAACATACGCGTCTTCAACCCATGTATAAAGATGGCAAACGAATTCTTGGGACCTGTGCCCGAAATGAGAGCCTCCAACACGGTACACCCACTCATGGATGCAATCGACAAACAGTTTTCCAGTACATCAAACTCAATCATGTAGGCCGCGGGGACCAACGTATCAGCCAGATTGTACTCGGCAGCCACCAACAGACTCGGATCTTGCGTCTCGAGCGAGGTGTCTGTGAGCAGGTTCGCCGCGGTCCCACTAAACGTATGACGTAGCAGCACGCTGTTAAAGTCGAGCTTGCTCACCTTGTGTACCTTCAGCTTTGTACCGAGATTTTTCAAGCTGAGCTGTTCACCCGGAGCAATCATCGTATCAAACGGAATATACTCTTTACGTAGCGCGTAAACCAACACGGGGTTGTTTTTGATGATAAACTGTCCCAACTTGTGTACGGTGTTTAATACGTCATCAGCGCAATAGTATAGCGCGCGTCGAATCAACATTGGTGTATCGTAGCCGTAAATGTTGTGACCCACCTCAATCATGGCACGTTTTGGGATCTCGCTAATGAACCGATGCAAGAGCTCGAGTTCCGTCTCACATTGAATCACACAGACATCGGGAATATCTGGATACCTGTGACGTAGATGCGCCTCAATGGGACCCTCACCGTTCTCAGTTAGATTGGAAGGTCTAACGTAATAGAATCTAGCAATGGTGAAGGCTCGAGTTTGTGTTTCGGGTAGCCACTCGTTGACGCTCCATGCAATCGAACAGATATTGTGATTGGCACGTGTACCCAAACACATGATCGATTTGTCTCGACACCCCAACGGTGCAGACTCAATGTCCCACGAAAAGATTGGGAGTTTACTCAACGTAGACAAGGATTGATCTTGATCCAACATATCCTCCATAGCCACCGTCCAAGATTCTGCCGGTTGATTCACCCTAGGCATATCGGGAAGTGGTACGTCTACGACAAAGGTAGTGTGTTGTCGAAACACGTGATGATCGAGAAAATCCACATCGGAAGACAAGAGGTATTTCGAAACGGACAGAGCTACAGCTTGGGTCCACATGTATGGCAAACCAAAGTAGGGATCGTGCAAGTGACGTAGTTTATCCAACTTTTGAAACGCGCGCATCACATCTTTCCAATTCTCAAATTCCATAGACCACAATACGCTGAAGGTTCGGTGGCGGGTTGTGAGGGTGTCTGTGACACGATGATTCGTGAGCTCGTACTCACCCTTTGAAACGTGACGTCGTACATATCGATCCCCTATAGTATCGAGATGAAGTTTGAAGAGACGGTTAACAAAGTCGGTATAATCAACTGGTATACTCTCACCCGTATCGATCCGTTCTTTCCGACACACCACACCGACCACCAAGATACACGGATGATCATAGCGAATTTCTCCACCCACACCATCCAAGTAAGAGAGTGTCCTAAACTTGTATTCAGTATGAGTAGACGTCAGAATCTTTCGACCACCGATTTCCTCACTCGGATGCATCAAGGAAAAGAACGTAAACGTCAAAGCTTGGAAGCCATCAACGAATTGGACAGTATACCCCCTGATGATAACCCGAGAGGAGCAAAGAAACCGCGAGTGAGTCGACCGCTAAACACAAACTCACGACCGAGCTTTCTCGCCGCCGATCTAGATAACCCCAACGCTGATATCGTCATCCATACAGAGACTGGCAACGTGACGCGATCCCCACCCGGTATCAAGCTGATGGACCGAGACCCGATAGTGGAGCTAGAACAGATTCTAATCAACACGCTCGCGTCGAAATACCTTTTCGAGTTTTCACCAACGTTCTACACCTCGATAATTCTTACGTCACTAACAGTACTTTCCCAGTTCTTTCCCAGTATACCGCGAAAGGTTTGCGTCATGCAAGAGAAACCCATGTACAAGACGGAACCGTTTTGGTTCTCCATCACGGGCGACAAGATGGACGTGTATGTCGACACACAGCTCCTCACTAGTATTCTCTCACTGACAGACCTAGACGTCACCATCAGCGACATTGACATTCCCAAGCTCAACTGTAAACCGTTGACATCTGGGTATAGAAAAGACGGGTTCACATACGAGATATGGGAACATGCCCAGTTACGTGCAGCTCATTTCTTCTTCATTGAGATCCTACACCTAGCATACCATATTGACGTACAAAACAAGTATAAAGTCAACACGTATCCCGACCATGCTCATTTCAACGATTACATATCTCCGTTCCCGTCTCGGTTCACATTTCAAGACACGATCCTAGTGTAGCGAAGCTCTGACGTAGTGCTGAGTAGCGTGACGATAGAAGCTCTGACGTAGTGCTGAGTAGTGACATAGAAGCTCTGACGTAGTGCTGAGTAGCGTGACATAGAAACTCTGACGTAGGCACCTACGAATCTCTGACGTCCTATAGTCTGTGGTGTATAGGATACCTAGCATCTAGTCTTTGGTGTAGAGGAACGAGAGAGAGTTGTATGTAGCATCGAGTTAGTGCTACAACCTACGTCAAACCTACGAGCTACGTCACAGTACCAAGGATCATGTTCCCATCGTCGTTCGACGTCATCATGACGCGCAACGAGCTGGTGGAACTTATCGGGATGTGTACCGTGCAAGACCTAGACGGATTCCGATTTGATGGTAAGCTCCTCCTCAGATGCACCATTAGCCGAGGATCTACACAATTTCCCGCGTATAAGATGTGGTTACCGATCGAGGCCAACGAGTTATTAAGCCCTGATACTCTTGCTCTATTCACATACGATGATGAAACTATGGCGAGCGAGCGTAAACCCTCTCATGCCGAGTGAAGAGTTTCTCAATGATTATACCTGGGTGAGTGACGCTACACCCCACGTCATACGTCTCACAAATGCTAGCGAGAGCCATCGTTTCCTACACAACTACTACAACACCTATATTCGCCCCGAGTTGGAGGTGAATCGCGATCTGTACAGGTTTGAGCAACTCACAACCTATCCCACGACGATCCAGTACAACATGTCTACACGCCAGGTAATAGGCCTACCTAGCGACCTCCAAGACGTGTTGGATGACGCCACGATTTTATACGGGCAGCAGGGACTACACGATGTCTCACCGAGTGTAATCATCGCTGGTGGTTTAATCGCGAGTGCTTGTCTAGTCTATTACGCGTATCGTCACCCATCAGTGTTTGATGACGGTACAAATACTGAACCTGAGACGTCTGAACCAAACTATGTTTCTGACGTTTGTACAGACTGTGACATACTAACAAAGGCTGAGACTACTCCAGTGAGGAGACCAAACAATCGTATTGAGATACCTACAAATCCGTTTGGAAATATTAATAATGGGATCCTCAAATGAGCCATCGCTCGATCACGCTGTGGGATGGGATCGGATGGAGCAGAAAGGAGAGATACATTGATTGCTTAGTACATCATCATGTATATTTACATTGTATATTTCACTGAGAGTGTGAGATCATGTATACAAGCCATTACCGTTATGCCTCGTCATCATAGTGACGCGCATGAATATATTTACACTGTACATTGTTCACTGAGTGTGAGAATAAACCATTTTCACCATACATTGTTTGCTTAATCAATCTGAGTAAAACCTACACCACTGTATACATAATTTCCATCCTCCTTTACATCAACCACAGGGTTCATACGAAACGCTTCCAAGTTAACACCAAACACTGCAGCGTCGGCGTATTGAACCGTTTTAGGATAGAAACCATATGCAGAGTATAAAACTTGTACATAGGGACCATCTCTCGTATTCGAATTAACCGCAGTACCCATCAAAGCACCGAGTATGTGTTTTTCACCAACGCTGCACACTGATCCCACCACCGGAATATAAAGTTTTAGAGCGAGTAGTCTTCGTAAATCGGGACCGGGGAGTGCAAGGTCCGACATCGTACCCGTGAGAGGTGACGTACGTGACATAACTTGGTCACTGTGACGTAGGCCCAACACACACACACTACTGTTTAAACGAAAGGTTGTTGTAGACAAACTTGTGAGTATCCACCTTCTTTTGACGTTTCTTGAGACTAATGACACGTTCAACTGTACGTGTCTCGCTCTTCTTACCATACATTTCAACGAGGGTCGTGAGGAGTATTCGATTCGATCCGTACGTTGTGGTAAACGCTTGTATGGTATTATTCAAGATGTCCCCTCGTGTCTTGTTGTTGTACTGCGTGTCGTTGATGTAATTCCTAATGCTCGTCTCAACCTCGTCCAGCGTCACATAGTCACCAGCATCGTCGGTTGGTCGTAGGCCAGACTTTAAAAGCCATTCGTGAAAGATGCGATTCCCCTTGAACGTTTTACTATTGTTGATGTTATACTCGGGAACCTCGGTGGCAGTTTCGGGGAGAGCTAGACACATGGCAAGCGTCAGAGCAATCAGTCCTTCACCATACCACCCGTATTTAAAGTGTGGTGACGCGGTAAACGTCATCTGAGTAATCTGATCACCCACCGTCGTATACTTGTTATCCTCCTTGGCCACGAGTCTCGATTCGGGTACGATACTACGTACACGAGCGCGTATACCAGAGTCCAACTGTTCAAATGGTGGGTTATTACACGCGATAATGTACAAGTTTGCGGGGACAATCGTTTGACTGACGCTATACCCACCGCGGGTAATGACAGCCCCGCCACCAGTGAGCTTCTTCAAAGCTTCAGGCGAGAGATACGTTCCCTCGTCCACACACACAAACGCAGAGAAGGCAGCCGTGTTCATCGAATCGTTTCCCTTTGACGCGCCACACTTGACGTCAGCGGGTTCAACCATGCAGGCAATACCATTGAACGCAGACATGATGGTATTAAACATACCAGTCTTTCCACTGTCACCTCCACCCGAGTAAATGACAAACCCTTTCCAATAGTCGCCGCGAAGAGCGTGGGCAAAGCGTTCGAGAATGAAACGCACTCCATTGGCATTATAGTTGTGCACCATAGCCAACAGTGTGAGAGCTCCACACATTTGATGAAATCGTCCCAAGAGAACATCGTCCAAGTCAAACGGGCACAGTTTCTCCACCTGTTCGTAACACGCGTCAGCAAAAGCACGAGTGTTTGCCTCTCGTTGGTCCCTCTTCATCGCTGCAAATATGTCGTCCAAATTATCGCATGCTGTACGAATAAAGAGGCGAGCATGATGATTGAACTGTAGGTACGAGGGGATATAGTGAAAGGGTAGCGTTAGCGAGAGTTTCACAAGGAGCAGAGGATTGTGCAGTTCTACAATACCCAACGTCAAGTTCAATAGACCCAAGTTGGTATGTGTGAGCCACGTCCGATGAAACCTTGCGAGAATCGCCCGTTGTGTCTTGTTTGCACAACTCTTCAACTTGTTCTTGGCCATGGTGCGAAACTCTTGATCCACCTTTTCACCCACCAAACCGTTTGCATAAATCAACATTTCGCGGTCCACCTTGAACACCATGTTACAGAGTTGGTAGCCATTGTAAAAGACTGCTCCCTCGGGGGTCGAATCAAACTCGGTCTGTTGACCATTTGAGCGATAGGCTTTCGGTTCAAGCGTCAGGCAAGTATACGCAAAGAGAAGAGATGCGTATATATGTTCAGCCGTCAAAATACTAAACCAGGAAACCACAGCTTGGTACATGGACCGAAACTTGGTGTGAATCTTTGTGAGAAATTCCTCAAACGCTGAACCACCCTCGGGAAACAAGAGACGACCAAACTCCCATAGAATGAGAGAGTGTTGACCTACGCATTCCTTGTACGAGTTTACCGTGAGCGCTGTATAGACAACGGTAAAGTTCTTGTAATCACAATCGTAATCGTACTTTGGATCGACGTTGCCCCGCATAATGGTACGAAACAAAAGCACCATGTCGAACGTTTGAAAGCCATTCGGGTGATGGTTAAACAGCTGTCTCGCGTGCTGACGTCCCATCTCTTGGATATGGTTACGAATAATTCCAGATAGACTCTTTACCGCTCTCGGATCGATACATTCCACGTCCTCGGGATCAATCGATATCGGAACATACTCTCTTGCTCGAGTTTCCGCCCACTCTTGTAGACTACTATCAACTTCGAAAGACCGTGCGTCACTTGGCCGTGTGTCACTTGGCATTTGCGACGAGCAAGAGAGTATGTCTGCGTCAGAGTCGCCAATGGAGCGAAAAGAAATATCGTTGTTTCTTCTCACTCGCTTGTTGTTTAACGCCACGTCCACCTCTCTAGAACGTTTAGATGCACTTTGCGAAAGGGGCGCCAACGAGGGTAGAAATCGTGGTGGTTCAAACTCTGGGTGTGAACCAACTTGATTCAAACGAATCTGTGACGTGACGGGTCGACTCTGCATGTTGGATGATGACGAGGTAGAGCTGTATGAGCGTTCGAGTTCCCTGGAATCGGCTAGACGAACGGGAAGAGGAGGTAGCGCAGATGATGGCGACGAGTATACACTCCCACCCTCTGACGTATGGAGAGACGAGTTGGTATCTTGATGTTTGCTTACTCGGTGTGTATCCACTCGTGGTTTCCTAACTTTTCCAAGAGACTCCGAAACCGTATTCACGTCATCCCTCAAGGTATTCCCCGAGACGATTGCAGTTTGCCGAGGTGTTGGAGCGATCCCCTTCGTGGTAGGGGGGCGAGGTGTTGGTAATCTCGTAGGTGCTTTGATACTTGTGACGCTCGTACCTTCATACGTTGTGGTGCTCGTAGTTGGATACTCTATGACGCTCGTTCCTTCGTCTGTTGTAACCCCATCGTCCGTTGTGATGGCTCCCATAGTTGGAGACATAGGTGTGATTGCTCGTGTTGGGTCCTTTGGCACAGGTTCTATATTCTTGGGTGGTGTGACGTCGGTAATGTTCACCAATGTATACGATTTATACTGAGACCATTTAGGACAGGTAAACCCCAAGCGGGTACAAATGAGTACATACTCTGTTTTGTATCCCACAGTGACGCCACACGTGAAACGTGACAGGGATCTAGTCACAAGGGTACCTATATCGAGCATAGTATCGTCTGGTTCGTACTTGTACTTGAGAGCTCGAAAAAAATCGCTCACACCAGTTTGCCACTCGCCATTGACGCGTGTGAGGGTTGAGAAGCTATACCGATCATTCACCGAATTGGGAATCGTCACACGTCGAAAGGCTGTATCCAAATACATTTTAACTTTAGATTCGTCCAACACGAGCTTGTTGACAAACTGCGTGAGAATCTCCTTTCCTCTCTCGGATATAGGAACACCGTAGATGTTCACGTGGATTCCACACCCCACCTTTGCTACACCAACATCAATAGACACGCCATCCACGCCCACCATTTTCTGAATGTTGAACAAGACTCTATCAAACCACACCGGGTCACATCCCAAACACGTTTTCGATTTACATTCATAACAGTCAATGTCGAAACAAACCACTCGTCGATCGCGAAACGGCACCACCACCACGTCACTACTCGAAGATGTTATGTACTCGCTCAACACACGGTCCCATTCATCAAACGGTATAGCCGAACGTCTGGTGAAACTCTCGGGCCAAGCAAAGTCTCCACAACTATCGCTAAGAAGCGCAATGGGAACTTCCATCGCTGTAATCGTTCTCGCCGTGTTGTTCATAGCCTTTATATCGATAACTCCACATTATCGAGCGATAGGACGGGCTCTAGACAGTGTGACGTTATCGCCTAAACGCGCGGTCGTGTACGATGACGATATCAGACGTATGATTGTGCTTCAGCCATTCAACTGGATTTTCCATCAGCCCGACAAATCCATCCCGTCAGTGTTTCTCTATACCGGTCCAATCTATGGATACCATTGCCCGATGGGTACGTCAGTCACGGTAGAGATCTATCGAGGGCTGACGTCATACACATTGTCTTGTAATCAGCTCGAGAGCCGACTCCTCTCTTCGTTCACGGGGATAGTGCCGACGTATCATCGTTTGAAGGATACACGTGGGATATCCACGTACACGGCGTTGGATGCAATAGAGGAATTGGTGAATGAGGGTTACGTCAAGATATAGACAGTGTATAGAATATATATGTTTATTAGTTACAACCACAACCTGGTACACATGTTACATAGTATATGAATAAAGATACATTGTTACAATATTGAACTTATTTACCAACACTGTAAACGGTGGAATCCACCATTCCCATCACGCCTAGATACATGTAGCTGTGACGATACGAAGCTGTGACGTAGCTCTGACGTAGGTACCTAAGCTTGAGCATGCTCAGAGTAGGTACCCGAAGCTTCAGAACGGCTAAGTATTTGTCCCATAAACTTTCGGCGTATTCTCCACCATTCTCATCTTTTCTATATTGTTTACGATACACCAGTCCCCGAGGGTCTCGTTTGCCGCGTCTAAACTATATACATAGTACTTGTTTTTTACACGTGATGAAACCTGATTATGAAAATCGTACACCACTCGAGAATAGACTAGTTGTTGCGGGGTAGACTCGGCGGGGATCACGAGACTCTTGAGTATGGGTAGACTGTTTTTCAGTTCATCACGACATACGTAGCAGTAGAGGAAACGGTAAAAGACAATCAAGAGTTGTGGATCAACCGAGGGTGACGTACGCAGAATATCTTGCACAAACGCAAAGTAATGCAACACGTACCACAGACGGGGTCCCCACTCGTCGATGCTCGGGTTTAGATCGTAACCACTCGAGGTACATTGAATCGTGGCATCTCTTGCTTGTACAATGGATGGGAATACGTCATAGTTCCCTCGTAGGAGCTCGGCTCGAATCTCTCGACTCTCCGCCTCGGTGAGCGGTGGCAACGGGTGTAGGATAATGTTGAGATACGTGATGAGAAACGCAAAGCGGGTGTCGTCGAATTTCTGACCGCGTACCATAATCACCACACCTTCAGCTAGCCGAGAATAGTGCACGTTGGGCGATGGGTTTCTCCCAAGGTATTCCCATCTAGTAGTAGGTATAGCTACAGCATATCCCATTGTACTGTGACGTCGTGTAACTCTAGGTACTGTGACGTAGACGATCCCTATGTTAGAGAACCCAATCCTTATTCAACCCTTGTACGATAATGCTTCTGACGGCTGTGCCAATAAAGTGAACTTGTGAAACACTGGGTAGCTACGTGTCCTAATCATATCCCATAGTACTGTGACGTAGGTTACTCATGTAGAGCGTGTTATAGCTAAACGTATGAAGTCCCTGTATACAGGTTAGCTTTAAATATGGCCGCGGTGTCTGCAGCATCGAGGGATAAAAAATGTTCGTTCTCGAGGTCTATGAGTATACTGGCCCCTACTTTATTCAAGTACTTGGCTAAATCGGTTTCGGGTGAGAGATAGATACCCGATTTTTCCAGGTTGATTTGGTTGAAAACTTTCAACGTGTGGAGATTCATTAAATAGGCTACAACCATTTTCGTTGGTGTGAGGGCCTCGTGTGCTGGTGTCGCGGAATTTGCGATTGAGTCGTAATCGTTCTGTCCGGGACGTGACCCTGTACCTATAAAGGCCGTCACAGCAAACACGTACCGGATAATAACGTACTGAATAAAACTCTTCAAAAGCGGATAAGCCCCAATGTCGTCAAGCTCATATGCCGTTATTTTATATTGGAAAGGTTTTACGATGTCAACCATGATATTACCACCTATCTGTGCAAACGAGTGTGAAAATATACTCGGGAGTGTAATGTCATCGTTAGGAACACCAGCGGTAGTCGGAGTTTGTATAGGAATATCGTACTTAGGTTTAACGGGGGAAATCGGCTTCTTGACATGTAGGGCGTCATAACCCCACGTTTTGAATATACGAATCTTGTAGAATGGATTGTTGTAATCAGTCTCTATCCTGGCTGTTGAAAGTGGGTTTTGGGGTGTGATTGGGTCACGATGATTACGCGTAACCGTTGCGTCTCCGGGTGGAGCGCTGGGTGTAGCTCCGGGTGTAGTCCCCGGCTGAGAGAAACCACCACGATTTGGAGGTCTCGCTGGCAAGATCGGTCTCGATTCAAACGATGTTGATGCTGATGAGTTTCCAAACAGATTCGAGATCGATGGTAATGTTGATGCTGATGTTGACGCGCCGAAACTGTATATTGCCCCAGCGCCACCAGACGTGGACGCTTGTGGAGCGCTCGTAGTAGGACGATACGCTGGCGTCTCGGGTTCGGTCGGAGTAACACTAGGAGGAGCTGGTGTACGACGAGGTCTATTCACACTATCTTGGTCGCGTTCTTCTTGTGTTTTAGGTTTGCGTTTGTCCGGTTCATCCTCGTTCACGACATCTGAAGGTTCTTCATCTCGGGTACGTTTGTATCTATGCGGTGCACCGTAACTGATCTTCTCAGCTTCGATATTGGAATTAGGGTCGAATACCGTGTACTTGACGTTGCCAATTTTTGGAGGGGCGATGCTGGTACGCCTCCAAGTAGCGTTATGTTTAATCCAATCGATGTCTTCGAGAACCTTTTTTTGTTCTTCGGTAGCACAGTATACGGTCATAGCCCTACCCTCTGCATCATCATCGCTCGGTATAATACCATACGCTGGGAGACCTCGTTGATGGGCGAGGGTATAGGCTTCCATCCTACTTTTAGGTTTAGGGTCTGCCACGTTAGTCACTGCATCGTCAGTCACTGTATCGTCACGCACTGTATCGTCACGCTCTGTCTCGTCACGCTCTCCATCATCACTCTCTGACGGGGCCGCTGACGGGGTCGCTGACGAGCGACGCTCTGTGTTAAATTCCATCTCACTCATACCAAGTCAAAACAGGTTACGTGACGTCACAGGGACACTCGAAGGTGGAACCGATTTACTTATGAAAGCCCGAACCTCGAGAATCCTAAAACGTTCTATAGTCGGGTAACCCGCTACTTAACTGTAACCGCCTACTTAACGTTATGCGTATAATAGCGTCATTGGTCTGGAGGAAACTGTCCACGTTCTGAACAAAGTTGCGTATCGGTATACGGTCCAGAGTGACGTAATGGTCGTCCGATGGACGTTCAAGTCGGATCAGGGCTTTGGCTGCCAACTCTATTTGGTTCCCCACCGATTCACGTTGTATATTTATACCTCGGGCGCGGTATTGATTTGTTTTCAATTTAACCAATTGCGATATCGGTATTTGTACGTACTCTTTCAGGTTCTTGAAAAACACACTAATGTCCGTGTCTCCGGCGATCCCGAGAATCAAACATATGTCCGTATATAGATGTTCATAGTTGACGCTCGTCGTCCATTTTGGAGACTTTCTCAGCGTCTTTAACGTTTCTCTACCTCCTCCAATCTGTTCGATGAAACTGAGTAGCAGATGGTATCCGTATAGAAAGAATACATTGGATGACATCCCTATGACTGTTTCTTTCAAGATGCTTTGATCATAAGCGCTGAGTCCATTATAGTAAATGGTCCCAGTGCCTCGTTCTGCTGCTCGCGCGTTTGGATCCATCGTCCTTACCGTCACCTATCCCACAGTTGGCTCTGAAAGCTTCGTTTCTCAAGCTCTGACGTACATTGTAGACTGTAACTCGAGTACCTGTGACGTAGTACCTTGTGACGTCTACACTGCTCGAGCTATTGTACCTCTGACGTAGTACCTTGTGACGTCTACACCGATCAAGCTCGAGCAATCATAATTGTGCACCGTGATGTGCTTGTCGTAAATACGCAAGGTACTGTTCCCGTTTGACGTTGAGCGCGTTTCGACGAGACGTCACCAAACCGAATAATACGGGAAGGTAGATCGCTAGTAATAGTAGGATAATAATGATCATTGTCGGTACTCTTAAACAGTGGGCTGTCTTATTCGCGAGCGGGCCATGTGACGAAATTATTGTTATTCGCAAAACTATAAAGTACCTAGCCAGAGAACATACAGGTTTGTTTCGAGATGTTAAAACGAGTGCGTGTGGTGACGAGCATAGAACCAACCCACCGTACTGTACATGTGACGTCAATTGTAGTCTCAAGTATCCGTTCAATCTCAAAACGCTCGATCGCCTCTACGAGTTCGAGTTGATAGCCGATCCACGTCGCCCCGAGTGGGTGACGTGTTCCCCCATATGCCAGCTCGTCCCCGTCCTGTTCAACGACACATGTCTACCGCCTATACCCATCACAGAAACGCAAGATTATCGTGACGTCAAACTCTTTATCCCTATCCTATTCTATCAAGGCGCTGACAGGTACGAGTTGCGTAAGTTTATCAATTTAGCTTGTGTCGTGTTTATCGAACATTCAGAGATTATGGGAAAGTACGTGGAACAATGGGGGGCTTTAGACTCGAGCTTAAAAACTTATCTCGCTCAGTTTCTATTGTATTCGGATTATCTTTTAGCGATATCAGGCGGGGTATTATGTTTCAAGTTTACACAATCTGACATGTTAAGCTATCGCCGTATCCCGCAGATGGCACGTGTACGGTGGGAAACCCGATTTATGAACGAGGGGGGATCGGGGTATCTCATGTATAAAGTCTTTACGCGAGCCTTGTCTACCATCTAAACAGCTTGTACTGTCGTCTAGTTTGCACGCTACATTCAGAACTTTACAAGTGTCATACGTCAGAGGTGCGAGTACTCACATTGAACTGAGGTGCGAGTACTCTACATTGAACTGAGGTGCGAGTACTCTACATACGTCAGAGGTGTCATACGTCAGAGGTGTCGCTACATGAACTTGGTGTGAGTACGATCAGCTAAAATGAGTGGTTTAAATACTCTTTTACATACGCTAACTGACTGTATGGGAACGGTGCGTGTTCCTCCAGGCCGTGACTTTACTCTCAAATTTAACGATCTCACTGTGGTTAAAACAAACGGTGTTCATATTCAGTCACCACACGTGTTTCCATTTGGTATTCATCAGTTTGAAATTCGCGGGTGTAGTACGTATAAAGGAGACGGAGAGATTGACATTACCAACGTCACACCCTCGTCATCCCCAGCTCAAAAGTCGAACAACAAGCGCAAGAATGAAACTTCGGGAACTAGAAACGCTAAGAAATCTACTACTCCAGTCGCACGTGTACAAACACCGCTACGAGTCTCTAAGAAAGAAGTGTCAAAGAAAAAGGTGGTGGTGGACACACGTCCAATTATTCGTATACCCGGGCTTGACGATGATGATGAATCATCATATTCCTCTTTGTTTCCGATGCAAGAGTATAACGAACCGGGTCCAAGCTATGGAGTGAACGAGCCGATCCCAGTGTCCCCACGTCAGATCAACGTTGAAACACCACGTCAGAGCCCTGTGCATACACCACGTCAGAGCGCTATGGAGACATCACGTCAGAGCGCTATGGAGACATCACGTCAGAGCCCCGTGTATACAACACAAGGTGTGACGTCTGACATGGATACAACACCACAGACTGTCGAGGACCTGTTTCAAGAGTTGGCGGATTACACAGCTTACGTACCTACCAAGACCGACTTGGATGTTTACGTACCAACCAAGGATGAGGCTTACGTACCAACCAAGATTGAACCCAAGAAAGTCAAACCACGTTTATACGTGCTCTTTAACGGGATACACACCCATACGTTTGACAGTGTGGAAGAACTGATTGGGTATAGTGAGACAAACAAGTTGTACTCTACAAAGATACGTGAGGGTATATATGTAGCTCACTCGCTGAATGAACTCATCAACTTTGGTATACATGGGTTCAAGGTGGGTAAACGACAACCACCACTGGCGGTGTTGTTACATTTACCACCGTATATAGAGTTGAAGGTTTGCAACGATACGTGTCTCGTACAAACACCAATGTCCACCCTGAACAATCTCGTTTTTCCGCGGGCTCCAGGTGATGATGAAATTTCGATACTACAACAGTATGACACGCGCGCCTTGTCATTCGACGCGTTGTATGGACTGATTAAACGTTACGAGATTCATAGTGACCCGCTCGAGGACAATGAGTGTACCGTACAGAATCGCCTGCTTCGTACAGTGAATGAAGCTGTCGATATAAGTAAGCTCAGTGTTTCACCACTTTGTATAGAAGAGGGTTACGTCTCTGGGATTTGTAACGGAGGTACTGTGACGATACACTTGAACGGAGAAGAACGCGTCACTCGTACGACCACGGGTATCGAGTGTTATTTAGGTTCAGATAGAACCGTGAAGAACGCTGTAATTGCCCTCGTGTTACTCCAGCACGGTGACGCTCGGTATCTACGTCTACTGACGGGACACGGTACGTCACACTAGGTCCAAGCTACGTCACACAACGCTACGTCACAGCTACGTCACACTTGAAGCTACGTCACACTTGCAGCTACGAGCTACGTCACACAACGAGCTACGAGCAATATGGATGGCCCAGATCGTTTTAATGCGACCGCACGAGCCGCAATCGATACACCTCGTTTTACAGTTAATTTCATTGTGTTCATATTTACTCTTTTATTATTCTTTTTCGGTATAGGACAGGTGATGGGTTATTGATACTATAATATTATTGTATGAGATTTATTGTCCATTGTACATAACATGTTGGTCAGAGAATAAACAGATTGAATAAACATTGAATAAACATATTGAATAAACACTTGTTGGTATATGGTTGTTGGTTCCAAGTCCTCATTCCCTCTCTCTTTCAACTACGTCATCTGATCTCTCATAACAATCGCTTGAAAACAAGTTTGCGTGGTGGGTGAATCCTAGAGTCTAAGTCACACACTCACGGTGTGAAAGACAACCAGACAACAAACGACACCGTCTGTGGGCGACGTCTATTGCCTGAATTTGTCTACTCGAAGCGTCACTCTACCATCCCACGCAAAACCTTGGATGTTTCGTTGTTTCTAGCTCTTGAGATGTATGATTTGGTATCTGAAGGATAGGGTACAGGGTACTGGTGACGTGATATTATTTACAGTTTGGTTGTACCCTGGCCCCTTGGATAGTGTCTGGGTATCCATGGTAGATGAGTTCAGTCACGTACGACACGTAGTCAGTTGGTCGAGGAGGCACAAAACATAAACCCTCGATATCGCCAACAAACCGTAGTTCAGCCGGGGTTTCAGACCAGGTAATATTGGGTGCGCCAACTACGACGACGCTGCCGTTGTAACCCAGATGCGACGTCATGTAGACCTTTAGTTGGCTGACGAGAAAGTGTTGGGTTTTGGATAGTTTGCCGCTCATGCTCCCCTTTAGCAAGTCATTATTTTTCTCATTGATCTGAGTTCGTGTTTCGTTGTAGAGTTTCATAATTTTTTCACCTTGCTCACCGCAGAGTGTCACGTCCACCGTACCTATTTTACCCTCGAGTTCAGGTTTTTTACCGTGCCAAACCGAGAGCAACATTTGAGCCGTCGGCTCTCGGATGCTCGCGAGATCGAGTCCCCACGGTCTATCGCCATCTATTAGTACTCGGGATAATGAACGTGACGCACCAAGTACCACAGTTTTAACATTGCTGTTGATGACACGGTAGTAGGGAACCAGTCCTGTCGTTTCTTTTAAATGTTTAACACATATGTTGGCATCGAAACCATTGATGACGTCCCCATCGCCACATGGTGTAATTAGGGATTTGAGGTAAGCTAGCTCGGCACACACACCGTAAAAACAGAGCTTTTTAGGCATCCTATTTGACAAGGTTCAGAGAAGCGGAAGGGTAACTAATCGATACGTCACTTCTTAACACGACGTGTTCGGCGTTTCACCGTACGTTTCGACTTGCCGAGCTGTTTGATGTAGGCCACCACCTGAGCTGTCGTAAGCTTCGTAGTCTTTCCCTTCCTTTTCGTACTCTTACGACGAGTCTTTCGCTTCTTCGCCTTACTAACTGTTGTCCGTCTAGAGGAACGTTTGGGAGCCATACGTCTGGGAGCCATAGTAAACACAACCTTCTTACACACCTTCTTACACATACATTTATTGAGGAGCATTTATACAGTTTGTAACATCAAGCCCAAACAGGGCACTTCCAAATAAACCACCCAACATCTCCAAACAATTTGACTTTCTCCAAAAACTCACAATTAAAACTACACGATTATGTTTCTTTGCTTCGTCCAACAGCTCATCGAACCGAGTAGTCGTCGTGTTAAAGTGTTGCATCATCACCTTGTGTAGCGCCTTTTCGGGTGTTTCCGTTTGAGCATCCACGTAGATGTATCGAGTCGACGCGTTAAACTCGGGTAGCGTGTCCAAGTAGGCTAGGTACTTTATACCATCCTCATTACTCTCGAGAATGTGTTTGTAGATTTCACGAAAGACGTCGAGATTTGGCATAGCGTGTGCCTACAGAAACGTTGATGGTTTGTAGTAGGGAGAGCGTCAGGTCTCGATCTTCCAACGGGTCGCGAGCTATGATTCGTTCAATGTGAGGCGTTTGGGTATAGGCTAAAAGTCGGGCTCCGCTATCTACCTTGAAGCCGCGCATGCTATTCGTGATGTACGATTGTGCTGCGTGGAACCGCGTCACGATATGTCGTTGGGTGACGACGGTGACTCTAATCAGTTTCCTATTCCCGTCAGCGTCACGTTTTCCCACCGGCCACATACCTTGGACTCCGCTAAATAGACTAGCCGTGGCACGTTTAATGACGCTATTACCCGCTATGACGAGGTGCGGTTGAATACGCGCACCGTCGGCGAGGGTGACGAGCGGTAGCGCGGCTACACGTTTGATTTCTAGGGTGTCCTCAGGGTACGACTCGAACGGATATGGAGTGTGGGAATTCTTGGCACGTCCCCCAACGCGCATCGGTTCTAGTGACGAACTCTGCGTGATTTCATATTTCTGCCCAGAGAAATCGCATAGCTTATGCCCGATACCCATCGGAAAGGTTGTACGAAACGTCACAATGACGATACTCGTAGTATCTTTCTCCACAGTCCTATACTCTAGCTCGTATCCAGCGTGTTCGATTTTAGTGTAAAACTGGTAGATGTTGACGTTGTTCTTTTCTATATGGGTACAAAGCTGTTTACTCGTAATGACAAGGGGTTTATCCGAAGTGAGTTTCAGATAGAAGAAACCTTCGCTAAACGTCTCACTCATACGATGTACACGAAACACGGGTTTATCCTCCAACTTTATGGTCATGTCGAAAGTTTTCAATATGTCAATCTCTAGACCGTCCCACATTGTAGCCCCGTCCTCTGTGTTTTGGAGCCGGTAATCACCCATGATGACGTTTAACATGACGTAACCATCGGCATCGGTAGATACGTTTTTCGGTCGAAACGTGAGCGGAGGTCCGCCGGGAATGGTGGTATGTGGAGTGTACAATGGGATACTGTTTTTCAAATTAGAGTGAGCTACGGTGATGCGAGCCGCTGCCGTTTGCAGTGTCTCTAGAGTGTCGAACGGTGGGACTGTATAGTCTGATATGGACTTGAATATGTCCATCGGATGGAGTTGTCTATTGAACAATTCCACGGGACTATACAAATCACCGTCCACCTCACGGTAAATGATACCCGCCAAACAGTTTACGTTCATGTAGGATAGACCAGACGGTAACACTCCATACAGTAGCTCGTAGAGATGGTTGGACGATTGGTGTGACACGTTTCGCGTCACAGTCTCTGTATTTCGCGTCACAGTCTCTGTACCGTTGGTCGACACGTTTCGCGTCACAGTATCTGACGTAGACACGTTTCCCGTTGCTGTACCCGACACACTAGCGCGTCGTAGACTCACCAACCTTTCGTATACACCCCGTGCGTTACCCATCTGAAACAGGGTATAGTGACATGTTAGAGAGGGTTCGTTTAATGCATATGTACTAAAGCTATGGGCTAGTTGATGCATGAAATTGTCGTACCTTGAAATAGTGATTGTTGAGTAGAATGAGCCCATCGAGTTTGCCGTCGGGAAAGTCTTCGAGGGTCTGACGTACTAGGGGATACGTAGAGTGCGTTTGAAAGATGACGCTCGGTAACATGATGGTGCATTTTTGTCCACGTTCAATGGAGACACCCAGCTTTAGATCGGCGAAACCCATATAGCTCGTACACGTGGTGATTTGTGTAGACATGTGTTGCGGCAAGACTCGGATAGCTTTAATGTTATAATACAGATTCATAGGGGCGTCCTCGTAGATCCCACGATTCGTTTTACGATCAGTCAGTATGATGGGTTTCATGCTCTTTCCATTCTTCTTGATACCGTTGTACAGTTCTCCGCTCTTCATCTTCACGTTTGGATCCGCTTTGGTTTTCTTGTTTGTTGGAAGGCCCACACCCGTCAGAATACTATTCGGGGTACCTGCATTACCAAGGATTACAAACTCCCATAGTTCATAACACGTCACCCAGTTTTTATTCTTGGCATCGTCAATGGAGAGGGTGCGAGCATCGTCGAATAGGTGCCGATAGTATTCCCGCATAACCTGGTCTGGTAGCGTCTCGAAGGGTCTCTCGAGCGCGCGCGTATACACATCCTTGAGCGTCATATTACTCACAATTTGACCATTCTCGTTGGTAAAGGTAAACGTATCCAACGTGGGGTTATACACAAATCGTATCTTCTTGCCACCAGTCTGAGGGATGTACGCAAATAGCTGGTCGTTGTTGCGGTGTGGATAGTTGTTGCGATTGGTGATGACGTACGGTGTAGACTTGAATCGCCCACCGAGTAGAAAGTACCCATATTGGTTCACATAGGGATCGTTTACAGGTTGACGTATTTTCAAGTCTAGTGACGATCCAAGCATAATAGGCCATACGTGATGTTTTATCGTCTTGTCTGGCTTTGACACACACGCTAGATACGACCCATACGGATCAAACTTGTAATGTAGGGGACACTCGAAAACCCTAAGTCCAGTTTGTTTTTTTAAATATGTATTGTACACGCGAATTGTGTGTTCGCGAGCTCCCATCCTTTCGTCACGTCTATCCTGTCTCAACCAACAAACGTCACGTCCTCTAGCTACGTCACGTTTACTCGCTCTGAGCTATGCATAAAACTCTCTCGAGGGTGTACAGTAATCAAGAACCTTGTTCTACCGTCACACTGATTGTGACGTAGTACCCTCTCTCGTAATCAAAGTACGTCACAAGGTTATCAGGAGTTGGGACAGATGGATGTGATAATGCATTAGAGATAACAGTTTATTGTTCAATCTTTGCTAGTGCGACTGAATGTGGGTAGAACCCGACAACCTGGCACGTGCACGAGTGGACACATGCATGAGACTGGTCGAGGATCTAGTTCAAGTACGTGAGCTCGATTAGGTTCCGTTGGTCGAGGATCTATACCGCACGCTTCTAGTAGAGCTACACCAAATACATCACCCAGGGCCTCGTCACCACACACCCGCTTGAAGGTCTCAGTTGCGCTGCTAACAATGGCGCGCACCGCCTCGTCCATTTGCGCTTTCCTGTAATCGGTTATAGTCTCCAGCTCGAGGCACGGGTGGCAGATAGGTACACTGTGATGACATGATCGCTCCTGCGTACCAGTCCCATTGCACGTCTTGCAGTCGACCGCCTCCTTGTCCAGGTCCGGGTGAGTTTCCACTACACGAGATGTGACGGTAGTGCAGGGTACAGTCTTCTGTCCGTGGCATGTGCGACATGGATACACGCTCCCAGGTACCATAGCCCGTGCGCTGATAATGGTTCGAAACGCTTTTCCCCCATACTTGGCGATGTACTCGTCGAGAAGTTCGAACGGGATTACGAAAGATGATCGATCTCTAGGCATGATGTAGTTCCTATACCCGTGAGTGACGTAGGTTCCCGGTGGGTATACGGTCTGGTGTACCAGCTCGTTGAACTATGTGTGTGTAGGAGTCAGACTCGTCGAACCTAATGCTGAGTACCTGATCACTGGTAGCGGGTATATAGGTGGACTTTCTCGATCCACACACACCACGTTCCTGGTGGACGAACCTCTGAGCAAAGTACGTCAGAGGGTATTACGACGTCAATCAAAGTATTACGAGCAAAGTACGTCAGACGAGATAGGAGGATGGATAGGTGACATGTGATTATACAACACAGTATTATTCATTCCATTCGTTTATTCGTATAATCCAATCACTCATTGTTACAAATACGTCATCTAATCCTTTACACGTGCAGGGTACAGCACCACCAGCGATCCATAACTATGACCGTTTGATGCACTCCTTGAGCGTCTCTTTAAACACCTCATGATGAAATGACTCTGTAGGTGGAAGAAACGTGTCCATTGAACAAACACGAGTGTTTCCTATGTACATGTAACGATCCGAGTGGGTTAGAAGCGAAGAGACGGCTCTCAAGAGCTGTGCAGCAGAATACCCATTCTTGGCTATGGGTGTGTGACGCGTCCGTAGGAAAAACGTGGATGATTCACACGCGTGAGCAAACGGTGATACCCCATCAACGAGCGGTGCAATCGGATACTCTTTACCCTCGAACGTGTCTGACGTGTGGGTAAACAGTTTCCTATACAGCGCTAAACTCCCTCCAGAACGACTCTCGATACAGTCTCGTAGGTAGCGAGCCTTGT
Source organism: Leuctra nigra (assembly GCA_934045905.1). NCBI lineage: Eukaryota > Metazoa > Arthropoda > Insecta > Plecoptera > Leuctridae > Leuctra > Leuctra nigra. The sequence continues at coordinate 32,593 of CAKOGZ010000076.1, read as the reverse complement.
GTTTGTGTTTCATTAGGTTGGAGTTGAGAAAGAATCTCTCGGGATGTTCGTTAAAGACGGTGCGGTGAGCTCGATGTTTACGTTCGAGAAACTGGTACGCGGCGGCAGAGCCCTCTCGCAAGAACACGCTCTCGTACCGAAGCTGGGGGTCCGTATATGGAGTAGTCTTTCTCACTAGATTGAGATATTTGCAAACTAGGCGATTCCTGTGACGTCTCTTGCGTCTTGTATGACGTAGCGATGTACTCACCACGTGGGCAAATCTATCGCTGTGGGTAAACTGAAGCTTGTACCCATACTGTGGGATATAGTGGCGTTGTAACGCCAGTTGACATTCGTAGCGTACCTGCGGGGTGAAGGATGGTATGACGGTAAACTTGACTTCGTCACCATCGAAATCCGCATGCATGCACGTCACAATGTGACTCGATACACAGATCGCTTTATGGTCGGTGAAACCCACAACGTCCACGTCGATCGTGCACCCTGGCGTGAGGCCTGGATCTCGCGACACTTGCGCAAAGAATGTCGTTCCGTAAAACTTGAGCAACTGTTGGTCGGATATACCCTCGATGCGAAATACCGATGCGAGCAATCCACGTGGGATTTCCACTTGATTCCCATACAAGTGCGAACCGTTGACAATCAGTAGCCGCGAGATGTATGGAGAATGAAGAGCGAGCAGACGGTTCACGATAAAACTCCCATTTCCTTGGTAAAACTGTTTGATACTCCCGTGGGTAATGGGTGTGTCCAAGAGTGATTGTTTGGTGACGGCGAGATCAGATTTAGCCACCGTGTCAAAGAACCCTCCACTCGACAACTCGGTGGGTTGGGGGTTTCCCGCTCGACGATCAATCTCGAGGATCCGTTTAAACACGGTGAGATATTCGCTCGTTAGGATACACGGTGGAGGTAACACAATGAAAGAACCACCCGTAGTATTGTGCGTGACGAATGTTTTGATCGGTACACAACTCGACGAATTGAGCAGCAACTCGTTTAGTTCTTGTGGGACGTTTTTACAATCTCTCACCTCACCACATTTACACACATTATTCTGAATGTTACTTTTGCGACACCGACGACAGTATACGTCACATCGTGGCGGTTTCCCACCCAGAGCCGAGATTAGTATGTTGACGAGAACAAGGCCTTGTTCTGTTGTGAGGATGTGCTTAGGTTGGAATAGTTCAATTTTCGTTTCCGGGACCATCTTGGACGTGTCACAGTTGGAACGTCTTTGAATACTCCTTCACCACACAAGATCTTGTGCAAATCTTGACTATACTCACTGACTGGCCTTCCGATGGTATAATTCTTAAACAGACATCCTTTACGACGACATTTATCTATCGCTGGTATAGACGAACTAAACACCCGCGTTGTGAGGTACATCTGATATAGCATCTTTTTAATGATGGCCGACAGGTAGTGTTTGGGTTGGATCGGTTTTTCTTCGATCCAAGGTTTGATTGTCGGGTTGAGAATGATCAAGTGTAGGTTATCCATGTTGAGATAGTAATCGTCAATCTTTTCAAACACATATTGGTAGGTGTTGAAGAGCCGCATCTGTAGACCCCACGTGTCTTTAATGATTTGATTCAACTCTGAGTCCACGGGAAAACGAGGGAGAGCCGTGACGTGGGTATCCCGTGACGTAATACGAGGCGAGTAAATTCGCGTATACCAACCCAACCCGTACCAGCCGCGGATGAGGTTCATATGGGTTATGATCGGTTCATTACCTAGGAACGGTAATAAGCCCACTAGTGAAACGTGATGGTCGCCGATGAAATAGCACTCGTTTCGCGGGTCGTCATCTTCGTCGTCCGAGTCTGAGTCCCCGTTGTCATCGTAGATTTTCCCACGTACGTGTATCGCACATGTTGTTCTATTGCCGCTCGAAGAATTCCAACGATCCTCGTCATTGTGAATTTCAGACATACTCGCTTATACTCGTACGAGAGAGAGAGTTGTTGTTTTGGTATATCTGGTACTATTACGCGTAGACAAAGCGCTGTATAGTGACACGTTGAACAGGGTACAATCTCTACGGACGGTGTCGACTCGACCAGCAACGCAATACGCGTCACGTTCTCGAGCGTAGGTAAGGCTCGATACGAACACGGTTGATTAAGCAGAAAACCGTTGGCTTGGATATACGCATAGTCTCGTTGTTGGCCTTTATAGACGATGATTTGGTTATCCATACTGGTGATTGTGTTTGTGTTGGTCTTGTACTTTATTATGAAACCCGACCCCGTTCAACGATGGCGTAATCTACCTCTCTTGCTACCGCGTCCAGACACTATAGTAAATCTCGAAAATAACCTACAGTGTGACGGACAGACGGAACCCCCGCGATGCCAACTCGATGACGGTCTCTCGTGTATTGGTTGTAAAGAACTAAACGCCACTTGTAGACGTGTAGAGAGACCATACGAAGTATTCAACGAGCAACACGACTACCTATACACGCTACAACCCAACACGGTGGACGGTGAGGGGTATTGCATCTCGCTGAAAACCGATCAGCCTAGACGGTGTAACGGATGGACCGGAGACTATATTATTATCGTTGGAAAGAATAAAGGATTCACGTTTGTGTGTAAATGTAAATACCCGCATTTGGTGACGCGTGATGGGTTACTCGGTGATTGTGACGTAGACGTAGCATGTGGTCCCAATGGACATCTCACCACGCTCGACGTAGACCCTATGTTTGACGGTGTTTGTACGTGCAACAACCAACGAGAGACACCCGATCGTATACCCTACTTTGGTCCACAGTGTACACTCACTAGGGATAATGTAGGTAACATCAAAAAGAACTATATCGGTGTATGCCCCCCGGGATATCTCACGAGCGACTACATAGATCCGTTTATAGTTGCAAACACTCGGACAGAGTGTTTCCCCGATCCGTGTAAATGGGATCCAATCAACAAGCAGATCAATCCCGAGGCCCACGCTAAATTGTATGGGCAGGGGAACAAAACAATAGCGTACTGTAATTGTCGTCTCAGCAAAGGTCTGATTGACATTAAAAACGACGAGTCACCGTTACTTGGAGCACGCACAAAGGATACGGTGACGGGTTGTACTCAACCCTACAGACCCGAATATTATCCACCGTACACGTTGATTTACAACATGTATACAAGTGATACTCCAACCATGAGTCTCGTAGTCCCCAATATAGCCTTCCCAGATCTAAACCCATTCTGGGCAGACCGTGCAAAAGAATACCCTGAGGGTTTCCTCATTGATATTCCCTATGCCAGAGACAGTCCGGGGAGTATGCCAAACAGAGTCAATTTCGACAAGACGATCACGGCGAGAACGTTCAATTGTAAAGAGGATGGTCTCCTTTATCACTGCGGTGACGGGAAATTTGACGACTTTTGGATCCGCTACTACGAGAACGGGGATTGCGCCTTTATACGTGACTACGACTGGGGTAATTACATATTTGACGACGACACGTATCAATATGCTCAACAAAGCTCGGGGTATCCATTGTGTGCTGTAATGGATATGGAGGGAAGTAACGGAGAGCCAATGAAGGAGAAATATTTTCGTGAATCTCTCATCATCAATCCAAACGTTCTCACGACAAACTGTGACGACAGGGGCACTACGAACGGTGTGATTATAAACACCAAGCCCAATGCGAAGAACCCCGAAATCGATGACATCACCGTATATCTAGTTTCCCAACCCGGGGGCTATCAAGAGTTCAACATGGACCATATTCAACATACCCCATTCCCACCGTTATACGCCAACTCTCACTCCCGGGCGAGTCGGATCTACGACGATACACAGTTCAAACCTACAGTACCTACGTCAGAGCTACCTACGTCAGAGCAGTACGGTGCAGCAACACGCCAACTGCGGGATACGCCGATAGGATTAAAACGTAGAGGGGAATTTAACGATACTATGGTCCAAGCGAAACGATTTGCTTCCTAGGGTACCTACGTCAGAGGAGTACCTACGTCAGAGCTACAGTACGTCAGACGGTTCGTAGTACCTACGTCAGAGCAGTACGTCAGACGGTTCGTAGTACCTACGTCAGAGCTACAGCCAATACTGGGATTACACAAGGTACTACGTCAGACACAGGTCATAAGGAACGCGCGTGATTTGAATATCCCAAGTGTGAGACTTGTACCAAACATGAACGTGAATACCCCTAGTGCGCCTAACAAGAACGAGTTTTGGCACACCAACACTCACATCTTCCCCGACAAATGGGCTAAACTGAGGCCCGCTTTACTTCGGTATAATATTGGTAATCCAAACGATCTACCAACGTTTCTAATACCAAAACAAATTCCTCATCCCCTCATTGGTAACTGGATCATGCTCGAACCCACCCACGAATATCATTCAAGTGACGGGCAAGTGATACATATGAATCTAGAAGTTTTATCGAAATCGACAATGCGCGGTGGTTTTCCCTTGAAATGTAGTCAACCTTTGGACTATAGCAAGGGAATGTTACGTCGTACCAATAACCGCGCGCTTCCCGTGAAAGTGTTTACAAACGAGAATATCCTTGACGTTGTCAATATTACGAATGACATAATACCACAACTCGCGGAAAGTGTCTCTCTGTACACGTTTCTCGTTTTCATCGCTGCCATCACAGACCGGGGTATTAAATACTGGTCCCTGGGGTCTAACCAGTATGATCAGGTGTTGCGCTCGATCCAAGCGGACGAGTTGTCACGGTTCAGTACGAGTCTCTTTGCCGGTATCGAATGCATACCCAAGGAACCCGTCATGTTTTCCATACTACAAGATGACGTAATCGAGTGTAACGGTGTCCTATACGAGATTGGACCTCACGAGACGGGCACTAGTAAGTGTTTATATTAAACAGATAACCCTCGTGGAGAGACAGTGACGTAGACAACAACCAACACGATGGACGTACAAACCGATCAATCAACGATGGACGTGGACGAACCCCAAGTAGAAGTTGAGGTGACGCGAGAGAGGGAAGACAAGACGACGAACATGAACAACAAACGTGTCCGAGATACGTGTGACGACGATGGGGACAGCATGAGTGAGGACGATGGGGACAGCATGAGTGACGACGAAGGGGAAAACGACGAAATAGCAGAGCTGTTGTCTCAAGTACGAAAGTTACAACGGGATCTGAGGGACCCGGACGAGAGGTACGAAGCTCTACGAAAAGCTAAAGCGGCGAGTTCATCACCGGGTTCAGCTAAAGCGACGTCATCGGGTACGTCAGCTAAAGCAACGTCATCGGGTACGTCAGCTAAAGCGACGAGTTCGGGTCCGGGTACGTCAGCGAGACCAGCTTCAACGGGTCCACCGCGACCAAAGGTGGCAAAACATGACGTAGACCTAGACTCCGATAGTGATTCCGATATTGAGGATGTGCTCGCTTTTATGAAACCTTTACTCAAGAAAAATGTGGAAAGGTCGGAGCGGGATGTTCAACTGGACTTGTTGCGGGACGAACATAGTAGCATCACACATCTACTTTTCGCATGTGGTGGTATCCTCGGATTAGCCGTGACGCTTCAATTTAGTCCCATGTTGATCATTCTCATCATCGTCACAATGTTCCTTGTTTTGAACATCACTTGGCAGCATCTTCGTGAGAAACGTCTTGCATCAATCTACGGTCGACCTCCTTGCGTGAAACCTGAACTGGTGAAAAGTAAACTTTGGGGTCTGTCTGTAAAACTGTAACGTTCCAGAGTAATAAATATCTGTGAAATACAATGTGTGTTATTTGTGTACCTCGTCATACCTTTGTCCTAGACCATACACAACCTCTCGTATATCAGCTCTAACACTGAATTATGCGTTGTGGGAATAAACCTACCGACTGTGACGTGGTACTATGTTATCATTCTCCCACGTCCACGTCACACGGTATAGACTGAGAAAGCCATCGCTTTCGTGTCCGTTGGAGCCATCGCTCGATCGCCGGCTTTCGTGGCAGTTTGAGATCGAAGCTACCGACTGTGACGTGGTATACACGCTAATATAGCCATTTGCCTCGTGTCAAAGACGGGTAAACTGATGTATGTGAGCAGCTATGCATTATCACGTATATTAACTTATACTCGCGCGATACGATTTAATAAAAAACACGTACTTATCTCGATAGATAACGAAATTTCTCGACTCTGTAATTTGCACGAGCGTTAGTAAATCTACGTGATAAGTTTAAACGGCTCGAGCGCTGTCGACCGGTTTTGTGTGAGACAGTCCCAACCCTCGTGTATGAGAGACAGTGACGTAGACAGTACCGTAGACGATAAGTCAAGATGGGCGAGTTTACACGTATCGACAGTGTGAGACGTTACTAACCCTCGTGTATGAGAGACAGTGACGTAGACAGTACCGACTGTGACGTAAAGATAAGTCAAGATGGCCGAGTTTACGGGTATCGATTTCGACTCGGCTCTGAGATACACAATGTCTCGTCTCCAACTCGTGTACATTAATCGGTATGGTCGAAAGAATGGCATCTACACCCGTACAGAATTACGTATATCGAGAGCGACGCAAAACGATTACCTCTACGAGCCAGACTTTGCTAACAGAGCGTTGGTGGTCGAGTGGGTTTTCACCGAGGAAGGTTGTAGTATGGTAGATTGTTTACCGTTTAGGAATACAGGTGACATGTGTACTCCGAGTAAAAAACCCGAGGTATGGAACCCTGGTCCCGACATTACGTTGACAAGTTGTGGTCCCTCGTGTTTCAATATGGGGGCTTTAGATGATCCCGACAAACCATCCGTGCAATCTTTTCACGTGCGCCCCTTTGGTGGCAAGTGCATGTTTATGGACTCGTCTATACTAGCGTTTTCCGCGATACCTAAATTACGTTCAGAGAAGGCTAAACCTGGCCTCACCAACGTCGCACCGTTTACCCTCGTGTATGAAGGCGGTGGGTATGGTATGCGATTCAATAAAGAGTACTGTGATTACTATAGCAAAACCTTTGACGGTATGAGATGTCGACAAAGCGTTTTTAGTTTAATTGCGTCGACAATTATTGGCTCGTATATGTATGCGATACTCGATCGCCTCACCGACGTTCTAATGGGTAAAAAGCCATACAAGATCCCACCAGCCGTCCCAACAACCGACCACCTGTTGGATTTGGATGAATGGCGCTCTAGGAAGGGACCGCTCAAACTCCCCATTGACTATGACATGGACGTTCAAGTGGATACGTCACACTCACTCGTCTTTGGGCCGATGCGAGAGGGTGGGGTACTGGAGCCGAGACAACCTCGCACCGATCGGTTTCTCTATTCGCGTGACGGAGACCTATACGTCACAGAACCGAGCATCGTTACACGTCACCGTAATGCGCCACAACCTGTATTCGACCTACCCGACCTATCCGAGATCGATATCACCCCCGAGAAGGTGCTCGAGTTTTTCAAAGCGCTATGCTCGACTGAAGTGTTGTCCGACCTTTTATTGGACTACGGCATCGACATGGCCATGGACGCGTTCTCTGAGCTTATGAAAAAACTTGCTAAAGAAGCGATTCCCATGCTCACCAAAAAACTATTGGAGAAGATTCGAATGGGTGTGAGTAAAAAACTCTTGTCGCTCGTCTTTAGACAATCGCTCAAGGTGACGTTCCAACGTCTCGCGGTTAGAATAGTGAGCAGGGTGTTGATCACCCTGGCTAAAATAGCGTCTCAAGTCGCGTCAGTGATTGGGATGATAGCCATTGTGGGAACGATTATGGATCTAATATCCATGTTTTGGGATCCCCTTGGGTTCGGTGAAGAGTTTGATCCAGAATCCTTGAGAGCTATGGGTCTCTTTTACCGTACAGAATACAATACGACGTTTAGCCAGGTTCTAGAGCTAACACCGGGTATGTTGGGGGTACTGACGGATACACCTACGTCAGAAGAAACCACATTCGAGATAGGTTTAACGTTTGACTATCTGTACGAGTATCTCTCGAGTCGCACCGTCAACTCTGAGGGCTCACGACTCGCATTCCATGATTATTTCACAGAGGACGAAATCGGTGTGGTCTGTATGGAGAGTGACGAGTATTACAGCGACTTTCTTGCGGTCCAGGTGAATCTCTTTCAACCCCAAACTGTTGCCGAGACCATCACCCCGATAGTGCGTCATAGAGTGACGTTGTTGATGGGATTATTAATTCTCGTGTGCTTTACACTATTTCTCTCATGGGTAAACATATTACCTCTGACGCTCATAGGAATGGCGGTCATCGCCCTCTCCGGTGGTGGACTCCTATATTTATCGATGATTGTTAAGTATGGATCGGAACCTGGGCAGGAGTCCCAATAACGTTGACTCTAGTGTCGCGAGTACGAGTGGTGCCAATAACTCTGGTGTCGCGCGTAGAACCCTATTCAAAGCTTCAATACATCAAACTGAAAAGTCTCGCCAAACGACAAAGAGTCGTAAAAAAACATATCAACGTATCCTCCGTAATATCGGCTATGAGGACGGTCCCGTCACACCTGAAATCAACGATCGGTTCTTTCGAGCATGTCGAAATACAAAGGGTGAAATGTATGCATACTCGTACGTCAGACAGATTGTGGAACATATGCAACGCGACGGGTTTACCGGTTTCAAGATCCCGTACAACATGGAAAGGTATCTGAAAATCGCTCTCCCCACAGCCGGTCTCATATCGCAAGTGGACCTAGACCAGCTGTTCTCGTTTGTCATGTACGAAATTACAGACGGACGACGTAAACGTAGACCAAACTATTTACGAACATGTTGCGTCATTGCTATTATCCAAGTGACGGGTTTACGAGTGAGCGAAGCCGAAACCGTCACCATACCCCTACTCACTGCGGTGATTCAGTCACCCAACGTACTCCCCACTATCAAAGTGAAAGGTAATCGCCTCGTCGAATTCAAGTACCTGGGTGGCGCGTCGGGTTTACACGTGTTATCTCAGGTGAGACAATGTATGATAAATAACCAGCTAGAGTCCCTCGTCACCACACACCGTATAGACACGGTGCTCAAAGCGCTACCTCATCCGTTTGTTCGCAACACTGGGGCTGGATTTCACTCTATCCGACGTAACATTGCCGCCAACGTGCAACAGTATCAAACGTCGACCGATTCTCAATTTGTACTCAATCATAAAGATCTCAAGACTACGCTACGTTACATACGTAGACCGGGTATTGATACTGTTCAACGGTTAGCCGATTTACCGATACCAAGATGGACTAGTGGTGACACAATAGAACCTGTACGTTTCGATCTCAATCGCAATCGGGAACCTCTTCGAGCGTCTGAAGGTGATCGAACTGACGCGGTTGGTGATCGCCTTCGAGTGTCTAATGGTGTAGGTGATCGAACTGACGCGGTTGGTGTTCGCCTTCGAGCGTCTAATGGTGTAGGTGCTGACGCGGTTGGTGTTCGCCTTCGAGCGTCTGATGGTGTAGGCCTTCGAGCGTCTGATGGTGTAGGTGATCGAACTGACGCGGTTGGTGTTCGCCTTCGACCGTATGACACGGTAGCTCCATATGGCGCTATCCCAAGAATTATTTCGAATAGTGTTAGCCGAACCGAGTATCGCCCACCTACTCCCGGACCAAGTATCGGCGATGACGATCGAGAATATCAACGCGGGGTGGATCTCGGCACCTTGTGGGAAGAAGAAAGCGAACTATAAAACTGTACTCGCAAACATCCACGCACATCTATCGAATCTAGCTACGGACCACGTGATACAATACACGGCGATGTATAACTTTCCCGATTGGACTACCCTGATGGAAAACTGGAACATGGAACATTCGACTTCTCTCTCGGCGCTCATTCTCAGCAAATGTATACGGAAAGAGTTACCTGAATACTATCAGACGGGTGTGAAGATCCTCATTGACCGCATGAGACTTGCGTTTCCTAAACATCGTACATTGTTGGCAATTGAAATACTCGGTACGCGGTATTTCACGCTTGATGATCTAGACATGAGCCTCGAATACGCAAAGGTGTATTGTGACGTACAACTTCAATCGCTCGCTATAGGGATTCAGGATGGTGAAAGCTCTCGTTGGGTTTCAAAAATGTTCACCTTTACATAGTGTTATATAACGTATTTAATCACAGTAAAAGCAACTCGCTCATGAGTTAGTACACAGGCTACTACATGTTATGGTATGCAGAGATGTAACAAATGTATAATGATGATAATGTATGACGGTTGATAATAAACTATACAAGCCTATTATTGTCTTCTATATTACGTTTCAGTTGAGCCACGCTATCATCCTCACTCTCACTTCCCGTCTCATACTCATACTCGTCATCATCGTCCTCGTCATCGTCCTCCTCCTCGTCACCTCCTTGTGAGTTTGGTTTAATATCTTGCATCGGTTGGTTAGGATCCAGTTTCGCTTCTCGATACTCGTCATATTGTGACGTTGCTAGGTCTTGATCCTCATACGTTGCCAACATACGTTTCGCTAGGTCTCGATCCTCATCCGAATGTGACGTGTATGTTTCCAACATACGTGTCGCTAGGTCTTTGTCGAGTTCATCTTGGTTAAAGTCGTCCAAGAGCTCGGGCATGGACCGAGTAGCAAATGTATTGGGACGGGGTGTTGTAGGTTCCCTGGGTTCAGTCTCTGTGACGTATCTAGGCTCTGTGACGTATCCCTCGTTCTGTGTTGCATACGAGTGATCGTGTGTGACACTCTGTGTGAAAAGATTTCGACTCCCTGATGTACCAGCAAACCGATCTCGTGGAGTGGTACACAATGTCTCGTCTCCAAGTGTGGGTGATGACGTATCCTCCTGTGTCTCTTCGTATATCGTAGCGAGGTTTGAAAACACTGTGGTGACGCTTGATTGTGACGTAGAGGTGGTGACGCCTGAATGCGACGTAGGGTCCACACTGTCGGCTCGCGCGAGGGTTTCATCGCTCTCGAATTTCCCACTCTCTGGGAGAGGCTCAGTACTCAAGTTCTCACAAGACTCGAGTTTGTCGGTCTCCATAGAATCGGTATACTCTGACGTAGGTACCTCTGACGTACGAAGCTCTGACGTACGAAGCTCTGACGTACGATCCTCTGACGTAGGTACCTCTGATGTACGAAGCTCTGACGTAGGTACCTCTGACGTAGGTTTAGGTTCTGACCCAACACGTAACGACGATAGACCACCGGTGTAGACAGGTGTTTGGATGACGGGTGTCGGTTGTAAGACACGGTTCAAGTTGGCAATGGGCTCGTGGAACCGAGTCTGTACAACGCTCACTGCCATGCTCGTAAATAGATCACCACCCATAGTTTGGAGGGCTAGCAAGTATGGGTTTCTATAACTTAGGTCTTGTTTAACGTTTGCTAGACGGCATATATTGTTATACTCCTCGCTACCCACAGGTATATCTGGATTATAAGCCGTTATTGTTTCCTTCATTAGATCAAGAACCTTGTTGTTGGTTTTAGCGTTTACTCGGTCCAACACGAACAGGGATAGGAACTTTACAATCATTTTAGATCCAACAATATTGCGGGTGGTCTTTGTTCGATAACTTGAATACGAAGCTAGGGTGAGCATCTTGTTGAACGGGGGATATTTAGCTACACCCTCCGACACAATGACTTGTTGATACAAATCAGACATCTCTTGGTAAAGGGGTAAAGCGACATCTTGTGTATTGACTCCTCGCAGAAGATCGTACGCGCGTTGGATGAGATCCATCCTTATGGTGTGTTCCAGTCTATGTAACGCTAATAGAGTGTGTGACGTAGCTAGTTTATAGCTTCAACACACCTATACAGCCACACACAACACATCCACACAACGCAACCTGACGTAACCACAGCTCGACACAGTATGACGTAGCTTCACACACAGTATGACGTAGGGAACGGTAGACGGGTGAGAAATAATGATCATGGGTAGAGTAACAAGAATTTATTATTTGGTTACATTACTACACAACATTAATTGTCAAGTACACAGGTACACCAGTAACGATGTTAACAACTCGCTATTCATGTCCATCTACCGATCTTCAGTAGGCACGTGTAGAACTTGGTCTGGGTACGCTTCCTTGAATCCATCCACAAAAGCTATAAAGTATGCTTGCATGATGAGTTTTCGCGACGAGTATCCCCCACCCAATGCGAGCTTCCACAGATGCTCTGGATAAAACAGAGTTTCCATCATCCACGCAACTCCATTGGGATTTTTAAACATGTGCTCCACGTCCCGCCGTATAATCGCTCGTTCGACAAGAGTGTGTGAAACAGCAAGGCGTGTACATACATCGTACAGTTTCTGAAAGTTGTAGGTAAAGTCAATCTCTTGGTTAGACGAACGAACATTAATCCTTCGTCGTCGGGTATACGTCACGTAAAGGTTTGTCGTTGGATCGAACGGTGGTAGAGTACAGTTTGTCGCTTCATTTTGAAGTCTCCACTCCCCATTGTCTGGATCTATGTTGTCCTCATAAACGAAGTCCCGTACGTTTGGCATCTTGGAATAATACGTCAGAGGTGGTCCAGAAAGGTGGTAGCTCGACGACGATGTTGGTATTACAAAACACGTAGAGATTCTTACCCGTGCGTATAAACGGTCGACGTTTCCCCCGACACGCTCGACGCCCGGCGAGAATGGATATGTTACGTTCGGAGTCGATCTCTATACCGTTACCAGGTCTCAGGTTGGCGGCTTTATTCAATAGCGCCAACGTCACTTTAGTGGGCGTGAATGTTTGCGCGATAAACGTCACAGTATCTTTACTCTCGTTCACCTCGGCTCGTTGTATCAGCTGCGTGTCCAAGTAAAATATGAGGCTCGCGATAACCTGGCGCGGGTGTATGTGCTCATCGAACGTTGTATAGCGATAGACCTGCATAGGGCCCTGGTTGAGACGTATCTCTAAAACACCCATTGCTCTGACGACTTTGACGTGGTACCTTTGACGTAATTAGGTACTACTAACCGAGTGTGGGGTTTGTGGGGATTGTATAGACTCGTTCTACGGGACGTTCTACGACTTCCTTCTTACCCGGCGACATCTTGTTCACTTTAACCATCACAAATATGATTAATAACAAGACGCACAAGGCAACCAAATACCCCAACATTTTATTTACGGAATCGGACGTGTTACCCGAGAGCCCATTCAATTGACTGATGGGTGTCAAGTCCCACAGATCCTCAGTGAGGTTCCCCATAAAGTCGCCCACCGTATACGTGTTTCTACAGTATACGGACATATTATCGGGTAGTTCGCTAGCGTCGACATAGTCGGGATCACCGACCGCCGCCGTGGGATTACACGCATTGCAACACTCTGACCGGGTAAAAGTATAGGGGGCGAGAGCTGCTGACGTAGCGTTCCGTGACGCGGGTGTAAGAGTATAGGGAGCAATTCGGTAATGGGTAAAGTACTGGTCCGCAATGGTCGGATTCGCACTGAGGATCCTGTAGAGGGCGTAGTTGAGAATCTCGCGTACATCCTCTATCGTTGTTTTTGCGTGTAATAGTGACATCTCGCTTTGGGTGGGCTCGTAGTTGAGATCTTGAAGATGTTGCACCGTCTGTCGCAAGGTGAACTCTTTCTGAATCATGTTGTAGATACTGATGGCGGGTAACGGATCCGCGTTACACGATGGTGCCGTCGAATCGCAGGTCGTGCGCCCAGAGAGTAGACACGAGGTTGTGCTACCTGCCACTTTCGTAATCAGATAACATCCCAAGCTCGCATCTTTACCCGAATTGTACATGGAGATGGCAACCGCTCCAATTATGATACCACCAATGACTTGTTTATACGGAAACCCCTTTTTGATCTTAGCAGCACCCTGGTTGAAACGTGGATTAGTAGTGGGGACCTCGAGTGTGTCCCCCACGATACCTTTGGCGCCATCGCTCTTCTTTAGAGAAACTTCAATGTCACGATCGGGGAACGCATTCGTTTGGGTGTCCATGACTGATTTATCCGTCTTTGATAGTTTGGTGTTGGGATCGATCACATCCATCACTTTATCGTAATTACCCCTGCGGAGATCGATGTCGATTTTTTTCACTGGTACGTCATTGATGAGCGCCTCACCACTAGGTGATAACGTCTTTTTACTACGTCCCAGCGCGTTATCAAAGTTTTTAACCGATGACGGTGGATGAGCCTTCCATCCGTTGAACATGCTTTGTAGATTAGGGAAAACCTTTGTCAGTCTACGAAACGATAAATGTTTGAGTATCGCCCTCGAGTCGAGTTGTTCATCAGATATAACGGTTATAAAAGAGTTTAATCTCAGTTCCCTGTGCGTCCCGAACTCAGTCACCTTTAAACCAGCCATGTTGGAGTACGAGAGGATCCTCGCTTATACCAGTTACGCTCTACGACGTCAGAATTTCAACGAATACCTACAAGATGGGAACCTGGTTGAATGTATACCCATTCGAGACATCTTTGCGCATCCACAGTTGTTGATACTGGTCCAACCGTACAAACCCCTTGAGGGTTATACCAAAGACTATCTACCGACATGGGATGTGAGCGAAGTGGTTCATAGAGTGTCTACACAAGAAGAGTCTGACGTTGTCGTCACCACGGTCAAGTTCCTTTTAGACAACTCTCAGTACTTTGTGACTCTGGATAGCTACAAGGTAGTGACGCGCTTCTTGTCGGATATGGATACCATGGACGAGGACGACTAAATACACGAGTCAACAAACACGTTCGAAAGTGAACGTCTCGATTTCGCTCTCGGCTTGTGCTCTGTACATGGACAAACGAACATTAGCTACAAGGATTGTATGACGTAGGAATGTATGACGTGGGAATGTATGACGTTGTTGTTGTTTAATAAAACCTTTATTTGGCACTGATTAATACATGAAATTATTGACATACATATACACCTTGATTCATTTATATCCCAGTTCCACCATTCGTACAGTTGGAGAACGTATATAGTCTAGATACACAACCCATAGCACGAGGATTGATAGGAAGATTGTGATGAGACGCCAAAATCCCTTGCTTGTAGCACACGCTGTAGCAGCAACGAGGGCTATGACGCCAGCTTTGGCGTACGGTACGTAGTCTGTCGTTGCACCGACGGTGGGGGTCGGCACCGCCGCTTTGCTTGCTTCTTCATGAACCAATCTATCATTAAGAGTGAGTAGCGCCGCGTTGGCCTTCGTGATGGACTCTCCCGCGAACATAGTGTGGGACGGGGTGACGTATATTAAAACTGTACTTAATATATCAAACGAAGAACTAACACGGGAAGTCGTCAACCAAATCCGTGCCGAAGGGTTTGAGTTTAATAGGTACGCTGCTCAATTATACAATGCTATATGTAAAACGAGGGCGGATTATGCCCAGTTTATGAAAGAGATGGTGGGTGAGAATGCCGAGGAAGAGAGGCGGTCCACCTTGGTTCGGCTTCAACAAGTATTTAACGATAAAGTTGCTCGAGACGCTATTATTCGTGATCGAGACGCTACTATTAGCGACTTGACCGACAAGAATACTAGTCTCAGTACCGATTTGGAACGGTGTCAGCGTCACTTGGAAGTATGCACAAGTAGAAACAAAACCCTCGAACAAGAGCTGTGGGAGTGTAGAGAGGAATGTGATCGTCAGTCCCATGCCTTAGGCAAAAACACAGTCACGGTGAACAAACGATCATCGCTGTACCAATGTTGTGACAAATGTGACGTATGTTGTGGTCCTAAACCACCCCCACAGACGAATATCAAATCAGAGACTCCACCTGACGATAATACCGATGACGACATGGGGATGAATAGAATAGTGGATGATACACCCCGAGACTTCACCGATGATAAAGCGTGTCTAGCTCAGCTAGCGGATCTTCAGGCTCATTACGACGCGCAAAGGGCAGACCTAGAACAACAAGTGGCCCTGGTGGCGAATCTCCGAGCCGAAAACATAGAATTACGTAGAGAGGGTAAACAGACAATCGACAAAATAAATGCGAATGCTATAGGAGAGGTAGCCAAAGTGAAAGAAGACTGGCGCCACGAGATAGAAACGTACAAGAGTACAATTCAGCAACAACAAGGAGAGATTTTCAAACATGAAAAATCTCAGGCGGAGTATCTTGAATATATAGAAAAGTTGACCAATAAGATTTCGAAATGTGCCGACACACGTCATATGCTCGACGATGAGCTGTCTGCTTTAAAGGAAAAGATCCTCAAGCTTGCGGGTTATTACCTATATGATAATGAACCGGCAGTTGATGCAGTGCTAAACTCTGGTAGCCCTCTAAGTATTCTAGATGCTGTCCTATACATCCTCGAAACCAAAAACATTCATCTGTTCAGTAGACGGATCGATGAATTAAATGTAGAGCTACAAGCTCGAGCCGCATACGACACCCGGTTGAAAGAAATGATGACCAATCATATAGCGTACTTGAGGACCATATCGACGAACCACGACGAGGTTTTAGCTATCCTACATCGCGCTGATGTACCAAACCTCAACCCATTAGAAGTGATGATGGTGATTCTTGAGGCGTACCAGAAATTGTTGAACGTATGCGAAGACGAGAGACTACAAGCAGAGAAGAGCGCCAATCTGAAGCACAAGGATGATCTCACTGAAATTACCAAACAAATACGCGCGAAAGATGGAAGAATTTCCGAGTTGACTGTCGAGTTGGAATCGAGACCACCAGCTCTGTTGACTGTAAAGAAGGAACAGCATACAATCCCTCTTGATGAGCTCAACCGATATACGCTAGACTTTGTAAAGGAAATCCAAAACTGCTTGGAGGTGTCTGATCCGCTGTACAAGCTAATACAAGTAAAGAATGAAAATCCCGTCAAACGTTTGACTGATCTCCACGCTCATGTGATTTCCATAATTGTGGAGCGGACGAGAACCATAGTCAAGGAGAGGAAGGAATACGAGGCCTACATTGCAAAGTTGACGAATGGCGTGTTGGCCCGCTTGAACGATTCGGGGGCATATATCAACAGTGTGTTAAAACCGTATAACAAGCTACAGCTGACGGCCGGTCTCACCGTGCCGCATACGGATCTCAAGCGAGGTGTAGAAAACTACGTGAATGCGATTGAGAACGTCATCAAATACATTCCTGTGCAGGAGGATGAGGCTCGTGAATATCAATTGTCAAAGAATGAGGAAGAAGCGAAATTAACACAACTCAAGGGGGATCTCGATCAAACGTCTAGAAAACTTCTCAGTTCTGAAAACGATGTGTATGCTCTCAATCATGAAATAATAGACCTCAAAAATAATCTCGACGAGCAACTCATCAGGCTCACCGAGGAGAACGAAGGTAAAATTGCTCAACTCAGAGATCAGTATGAGGGTGATATTAAAGACCTCAAAGAGGATCATACTACTGACATTGCAACTCTCAATACCCGACACGCCTACGAGCTTGAATATATCAAATCACAAACTACAGACGACACTGAAACCAAAGAACGGAATCGGGAGGCATATACGCAGTTGTCGAAACTTAAAGCTGAGAGGAAGAGCAATTATATAGAGCTTAAGCACAAGCTATCAGACTATAACAAAGAGAGAGAAGCCAAGATCCAGCAAGCGATGGATGAGATAGACCACGTTGTGGACCTACTCATAACCATGTTTGTCATACCTAAAGAAGAACCGAGGGATATGCAACACGCAGTAGATCTCTTGACGTTCTCGTCTGATAAAATCATCAAGACGCTCCTCCTAATCGCACAACCTCTGACGCTCAAAGAGTATGGTATGCCAGAGAATATAGACCAGGCGTTAGAAATCGTCAAAGATGCCGTCTCGAGATTCCAAGACCAATGTAAACAACCAGATATACGCCCCGGGTCCTATATTATAGGAAAGGTAATGGTAGGTATTAAACGGCAAAGGGTAGACCCAGAGAAGGTGATCCTGACAGAGGTGATTGTACCCCTGAAACTGTTTACGAACAGAGAGTTGAAGTCAATCGAGTGGCGCTATATCGCGTTCAAGAAGAAGAAAGCGCACGCAGACGAGCTCAGGAAGGAGATGAATAATATTCTGACCAAACTCGAAGAGGAGGACGTTCGCGACTTAGTGGCTCCGGATCTACACTTTAAAGCCCTCGCCACCTCACTGAGCACCACCCTCGCCACCTCGTTAAAGCTCAGGTTGAACCAGGGTGATTCGTTGCTTTTATTACGAGCACTAGCCGTCTTTCGCAATCAAACCAAAAGCGGTCCCTCGGAACATATACCTCTCCCGTTGTTGGTAGAAAGAGTATTACGCAAAGAACGTGTTAAGCAGGCACCCGACTCTCAAAGGGAACAAGAAAAGATTCGTCGACTAAACGAGACAATCGACAATAGTATAAACGAGCGTATGCAAGATGACGAACCGTCGACTTCAGGCTCTCGAGGCGTACCGGCAACGATGAACGTGAACGATCTGATCGCGGAACACATTACCGAAGCGACCAAGATAGCGGGAATCTTCAAAGTTATTACAACATACAATAGCTTTATATTCACAGACAATGTACCCTACGTATTCGCGCTAATGGGTCTCCCAGAACGTGATGTATCAAAAATCCAAACACCACCCATGCACAATTATCACAAACTCCACAGCGACCTGTACACGAACGGCCGTTGGTCTGCCATCAAAATAGGGAATACCCTAGCTTTACCACAAGGAGGCAAGCTTAATTTGGACGATAAAGCGAGGATCTTTGTACAAGATCGCACGCCGACCGATGGTGAATTTTTCAAGTGGGACGATTGCTTCATCATACCCGAAACATCCATTACTATACCATCCCTGGAGGGTATTGAGGTGGCCGATACCAATGTCGCGACCTGTCGTTCGAACGTGTATGATGTTGCCGAGCTTGAAAAATTGTTTCCCGTAGCCGATCACACGTTGCCACTACAAGTGCTCTTCCGTAACCCAAATCTCGCGTGGGCATGCGGGGAGACCCCAGACCAAATGGTTGGGTATAGCTACAGAGAGGACGTATTGGGTGACGTGACTATCCTCACACCGTATCGTCCCGGCAAAGTTTTACATATTCCCACAGCCCTGTTAAGAACCCTACCAGAAATTACAATACTTTCTCGGGTGATTACACTAAACTAAATACCACAGGTTTGTAAGACCTTTTTGACGTCACTGTGCTAGAAATTCATCGGTATTAACAATCGAAAACTGAATACCACAATGGATACATCTCTAGATCCCAAACCCGACTCGAGACCCGTTCACCAAGGCTCTGTCGTGGTCTCTTCTGGCGTTCAACCTCGTCGAATGGTCGCGGGGCGTTCGTGGGTCTATCCCCTCATCCTAATACTTGTGTTTGTCATATTGATACCTCTTCAGTTTTGGCGTCGGTTACGTTTTGGTCGCGTAAAAGACATAGACAAAGCATGGGGAACACTTCGGGCAGCATTAAACTTGGACGCTCTACCCGAACTGAAACTCACGGGGGAAATACCCGAAATGTCCAACGAACAGTGTAAAATGCCAGGTCTATACGTTGGAGAGCATACCCCCGATTGTACTGTCGTGTGTAACCACGAAGATGCGAATCTACACACTATTTCCGAACCCGAGTTCTTCAACGGGCAACAGCTCAAGTTTGGAAACTATTGTCGGGGCGCTCGAGTGAACACATGCGCTGCTACCGAATACGCCATGTATACCCTAAACGGTGTACAATGTTTCTCGCGGTATCCCGAACTGATACAAGATGGAGAATCGGTAGCTTGTTGGGCTTCTAATACGTCACCTAGCGAACTCGTCAAGAATAAAGTTTTCGATCGTATGTACGGGGGTTATTTGGATATGACGTCCCTCTCTCGTGACGTTAACCCACGTGAATTGTTAAATGGGAGTCCGAGGTATGTGTGTATCTGTAACGGTATAGACGTTGACGGGAATCGTCTCATACCCGACTCTGTCGACTCGCTCCTCTGTCAACAGGACGTATGCAAGTCTTTGATTCCCTTTGCAAATGACGGTGTTGTACAAACGTCACAAGGCTGTACCTGCGAGTCCCCGCTCGGTAACCTTGGTAATGCTGTGGAGGGTGATGTCTATTCACCGTGCACGGGTTGTATTACACGTGAAAGAATATATGGGGATATCGATCCCACCCTTCGAGTATTACAATACGGTGTAAACTGTACTCGAGCGATTGACCCTCTTTCTACTGTAGAACGACCACAATGTGGATACGACCGGTACGTGAGTGCATTGGCAACGTGTTTCAAAAATTATACCGAGTATGGAATCTATCAAACGTATGGCTCTCTAAAGTACTATCATCAGGTCCATACATCAATGTAGCACATCAAGTTGGGTTACAGTACGTCACAAGGTACTACGTCAGTTCGTACGTCACAGGGTACAACGTCACAGGGTACAACGTCACAAGGTACTACGTCACAGGGTACTACGTCACAGGTTACTACGTCACAGGGTACTACGTCACAGGGTACTACGTCAGAGCTGTACGTCACAGGGTACTACGTCACAGGGTACTACGTCACAAGGACTCGAGTTGGGTTACAGTAAATACGTCAGAGCGAGGGTTACAGTACGTCACAACGTACTACCTGACAAGGTACTACGTCAGAGCGAGGGTTACAGTTGGTACAGCGAGGGTTACAGTTGTTGAAAGGGTATACGATTGGGGGATTTATACCATGATTCGAGTATCTACAAACGGTGCACCTTTAACACAAGTTAAACGTCGAAAGGTTGAACACCCACCACCACCACCACCACCACCACGGTATGAAGAGAACATACGAACAATCACCTCCGTGTCATCTCCAAAGCTCACCACGCCGCACAAGGGATTATTTGAAAATATGAATGTTCCCGAAGGCAACGAGGCTGACATAGAGGCGGATGTCATCAAATTGTTTCTCCGTTTAAAGAATGAAAAACCGCGTCAGAAGGGTAGTACCTATATGTATGACACGATCTACAAATCACACACCTATCATCCGATATTTGGTATAGGTACGAAACTCGTCGATAATCACGTCGTACAGCAAGCACAAATCCAAAAGGGACAATACCGCCGCGA
This sequence comes from Leuctra nigra, assembly GCA_934045905.1. NCBI lineage: Eukaryota > Metazoa > Arthropoda > Insecta > Plecoptera > Leuctridae > Leuctra > Leuctra nigra. Next base: position 11,489 of record CAKOGZ010000076.1, on the reverse strand, counting down.
GGTATACCGGAATCTACGCGCCATGGAACCGCTCGAGAGTATGGAACATCGTGACAAGTGTATCATACATGATTTAGGAACAGTCGAATGCCCCTGTGAAATACTCGCACAGATCAAACATTTGTTTGTTGGAACTCTGGGGGGTTGTGTGTTTAAGATCAACGGTAAATACTTTGACGGGAACGTGTTAAAGGCTGCTGTCGAGTGTGTGCGACGATCACTATTTCCCCTGACGCGTAAAAGGGAAGTTGTCAGGTTGCCTATTGTAGTCGATCAGAGAGCTACATTACCTGGCGAGTGTATTCACGATTGGGACTATAGTCTAGTGACGACACGCTCAGCGGACGAAGGTGAAACGGTGGTAAGAACATGTCTAAAGTGCAAAATGGTTCGATGCTCGTGAAGTATATCCTACCCGAGATTCAAGCCTTGTACGAAGAACACTGGGTACTCGCTATGGGGTTTCCGAGCTTGGCAACGATCGAGGAGGCGTTGAAAGATTTGGAACGTGATCCAAACTACACACGCGAGGAGATTGCAAGTAATCCCCTCTTGCAACATATTGACGAGTTGATCACCGCCGACCAGGTATGGACGGCGTATCAGATACAACACACCAAGGGGACGAGTAACCGCCTGAGAGTTACTATGGCCGCTCTCAAATCTGATGACAATCTACCCGAGACGCTTGGGAGAGCATATTCAGCCCTCATGTTAGACCTAGTACGTAATAAACAGAGCCGTTCATAGTACCTAGTGTTTAATATGTATCGTTATTATAGCATGTATTATGAATAAACTTGTATAACCAACTCATCATCTTGTCGCTTTCAACCAGTACCATTCCCTCATCCTGTTGATCCAACTATACGAAGCTCTGACGTAGGCACGATTACGAAGCTCTGACGTAGTAGTATCTCAATCTCATACACTGCTCGAGCTGATCGCTCTCCTGAGCTTGATCGGTCTCGACCAGGATATGAGATTCAGATACTACTACGTCAGAGCTTCGTATCGTGCCTACGTCAGAGGTACAATCTCGAGAAGTGTAGACCATACGTCAGAGGTTGGGAGTGTAGATTCAGAGCCACAACTCGTCTTGATCGCTCTACTAGCTCGAGCTTGATCGGTCTAGTGTATGAGATTCAGATACTACTACGTCAGAGGTACAAGCTCGAGCAGTGTAGACGATACGTCAGAGGGTGGGAGTGTACTACGTCAGAGGTACAATCTCGAGCAGACCGTACTACGTCAGAGGTAGTCGCTATATATTCGGACGCTCACAAGGTTTACACAGTAGAGACATTCCTGGTGTACTGCTTTGGTTCAGTCTAGTATCAGCGATACAAGGGCAACACGAGTACACAGTAGAGTAACAGCGACACAAGCCAACACGAACTACTACGTCACACGTAATGTCTACTGGGAAGAGCTGTTATATGGTTACAAACGCGGAGGATAGCACGAGTAGACATTACACGCACATACCCGAGTATCCAGAACCTATGGAAACTACTACGAGCGAGGAAACTACTACTACGAGCGGGGAGGAACCATCCGTCGACGCGCCTCAAGTCTTTCGAGTAATGTTTAACGGAGTGACGTATAGCAACCTACTACGATATCAACAACCTGAACAACCATCGGTTTCCACCTCTGATTGTGACGAAGATCTTTCGGCTGTAGCTTTATGTGGGGCGATCCATAACGCTATGAACCTGGGAAGTTATAAAAGTACTATAACAGTGGATCGGGCTATGAATACACGGACTGGTCAGACTATGGTAACGGGGACATACACGACGACGAATCCTAACCACATACACACTGACGAGCTTATCTTTTCGAAATAGTAGTACATTCATACAACTAAAACCCACAGCCATAGACGACGACGTGTATAATACCTCACACTGTCTCATCGGGCGTTTAGTTCAGTAGTACGAGTAGTGTATGAGATTGAGATACTACTACGTCAGAGGTACAATAACTCGAGCAGACGAGTATGGCAGACTGTACAATGTTGTGGAACTTTAATCCTGAGCTCACTGGTTTGGCAAAGCAATACCTAGAAGCTATCAATGGCGTGGGACCGTATATGGAACGTTACGCCAAGGCGCTCGCTCTACACACGTGGTATGGATGTAAAAGTCTCAACCTACCGCTACCCAACAAGGAAGAAATGGTACAGATTCATAACAAGAGCTGGGACCATTATCGACGACGCTGGACTGACTACGATGACAACTTTATGATACGTCGATCGGCTCAGCTCACTGCTCACCTCGTACAATCGTCGCTCGACGTGAAGGTGGGGGTCTCTGGGCAACACGATACTATCGATGAACGTATCAACGTGGCCGACTTGACACGTGGAGCTTCCATCAAGGATGTGATTGAAAACTCGAAACCCCAAACACAGACCCACATTTACTTTACGACAGAAGAAAACATTCCCGACCTGGTCGAGCGATGGGTGGGTGAATTGAACAAGGTACACGACAACTTGTTGATACTACATCGAGTGAGTAATCGTGCCTACAAGCTTGTGTTACCGCTCGAGTATTTATGGAAGGAACCCCAAGCGTTGGAGTGTATCTGGAAGACGCTCAATTCGTATACACCGCTTTTACTCCACTACTATTCGGGGTCTACGCTCAAACATCATCGCCTCGTCCAACTGTGGTGTGTGAATCATGAAGTATTTGCGCCGGGTAGCACGATCGAGTCGCTCGAAGAGTTTTCCCAAATCGCTATGCTTGTGGAGCTCCAATCGATTATGGCGTCAAACGAGAACACGGTCTCTTCGCTTGGACAAACCTCGTTGAATAACGTCATTACCCGATACGGATCCAATCCGCTCTCGCTATTGATTGGTGAAGGGAGTTTAAACCATCTGGGAAAGCTCACGTCTAGTTGGAAACCTATTGATAACGTCAAGCTGGGACAATTGCTCGATTTGCCAAACATGTCTAGTGAAACTATATCTATGCATTGTACCAATGTCTAACTATACCAATACCCTGTATATGATTACCAATAAATAACGTGTTTAAAATTACATGCTACTCTTTTCATGCTACTCTTTTACCACATGGCTCCAACATCCTTTCCTGACGTCACACAGACTCGTGTATCCAACAGTCACAGTGTGACGTTGTATGACGTAGACAGTACTAACCCTCGTATACAGTTGTGTGAGACAGTGTATGCATCTATGCTACCTGTACACATAGGGAACGTGAGTTGGGTTATAGTCTCGTATACTGTGACGTAGAGCTCGTAGGCTTGAACCCTCGTATGACGTAGCTAATAGCCGTACCTCACAGAGACTAGGTTCTATCGATCTCTCAAACGAGTGCAGACGGCTGGCTGGTAGGACTCACAGACCCACATCAAGTCACACAGACAATGTAATACCATGTCTCATTAAACATCCGTATGACGTCATGAGACTCATAGGTTCTAACCTCATGAGACTCTATAGGTTCTAACCTCATGAGACTCGTGTATAGGTTCTAACCTCAAGTGGAGTTGTTGGGAGAGAAATACAGCATGTATAGTGTTAGGTTTGTTTATTTATAATGGACAAGACAATCTAAAGAAATAATACATACAAGCTTAATTATACGTACAACTAGGTCTATAATGATTCAATGACCATTGCAACGGTCTCAAAACCTCATCCACCGCAGCGCTCACGTCTCCCGTGAGCTGAATTGTGTGGTATGGAATTCCCAACCGGTGTTGTTTCTTTGCAATGACGTTTCCACGATTGATGACGAGTAGACCAAGACGGTACAAGTCGTCGGGACAGTTTGCCGGCACCTTGAGTTGGACGAGATCAGTCAGTTTACCGCACGACACATCCTTCTTCTTGCGCTTGGCCATATTCTTCACCTCGCCAGGTACCTTGGTCGGTTCGGGTTTCACTCCAACAATGATGGCGCGAATACCTGAGATGTCACGACCATACATTTCAGGGCAAGCCTTGACGATGTTTTGATACAGCGATGACGATACTCCAAGATGGGTCCAATCGGGAGGAGGATTAAAGTTGAGCAACGATTGAATATTAAACTTAAACTCGGGAATCACGAGCGCACCCAATCTCTCCGCTTCGCACATACTCGTACACTTGCCGTAGAAACGAGCCTTCAACTCGGTATTCCATGTCTTGTGTAAACTTGTCGAAGGGAATTCAGTATTATTACTAATGAGTGGGTATAGCGCAAGGTAATTCATGGCCCATTTCTCGTCCACCGTCTGGGTATTGAGCGGTCGAGGATGGATGGGATACACCACGTCTTCAATCGTCACCTCGGTGCAGTCGGTTGCATTGAAAAACTCGCTCGGTAGCCACTCGCACCATGAGAGAAACGTAATGACGGAAATGTACGGATTCTTCTTGGTTGTGGGTGCGGGTGCTAATTCTTCAGGCTCGTCGTCACGATAAGTTTCTTGCTCCGATTCGTGTGCACCTTGTTCCTCGTCACAAACGTACTCATCGGTAGACAATTCCTGAGCAGCTGGCAACTTTCGCTTCCTTTTCCTCGCTTGAACTGTGCTTGTGTTAACGGGCTCCATGTCCAATAAACTCATGTACACTCTTATAGACTTCCTTGGGGATAATGTCGTGCAGCGAATAGAGCAGCTTTATAAAGAGCTCCGATGTGAGCAACTCGCTTGCGTCGACACAGGTCTGGCACTGGTCTAGAAAGTTGTGTACGTCGTCATAAAACTTGAGCTGTTGGTTGATGGATTTATCCCCACTCCTTACATCTTGACACGTATCGCCGCGCTCACAGACGTCACATTTACAGACCTGCGCAATAGCCATTTTGAGCGTCACACCCGCGGCGAGGCGAGCAGTGTAATCGGCGCGCTGAATCTGGTAAAATGGCATGATGTAGCTCATGATTAATTCCTTTACGTCATCACGTAGCGGTTGTCTAGGGTCCTCGAGCGAACCTAGACGATCAAACAAGTTGTTCAACCTGTTTGCACATTCAATAACCTTTAGCCGTTCGTGTTGTTGGCCCTGGTTACGTATAGCTTTAATGAGAATGCTCAACCCTTCGCTCGTGTTGGTCGAGGGCCAGGTTAGTTTGAGCTCATCGAGTACTGCGCGCTGGCTCATGGGCCAACACTTCATGACTCGATCCAAACCGAGTTGGGTGGGATGGACCATTTGTTTGAGAACGTTTAAACACATGTTATTCTCCATTGTCCCACGATCGAGTATAGTTTCGATCGGTCCGTTACGTTCCTGTACCAATCTCTCGTTGGGGGTGGTGGGTACTTCGGTGAATGTCAAATGCGCTGCATAGTTTATGAGCATGATTTGTGCAAATAGAATCAGTAACCCGGCTCCTCCTCCAATATACCCTTCTGGCTCGTCGGTTCTCATGAGTATACCCATGAGACTGGGGATGTCTTGAAAGTAGTGTACCTCGTCATTTTCAATACGTGCTGGTGGTTCAGACACAAACATCATGGGTCTAAACTGACCGAGATAGGTCTCTGCTTCGAGAAGCTTGGCGAGAGCGGTTAATCCCTCACCGTTCGATAAAAACATGGCTATTGCACCGACCCACTGTGTGCTGTATTCACCCTCGGTATTCGTCAACGGTGCATGACGTATGATGTGCAATACTTCATCAAGAGAGGGTGCAGGTGTGACGAGTCGATCCTTTAGTATGAATCTACAAAATGTCACATAGTCCAAATACCGTTCGGGTGTAATGTAAATGTTGACTGGTTGGTCTAGAACCTTTAACGATCCGTCAACGAAACAGTGTGCAATCTTTGACGTGATGATTCGTAGGTTTGGATCGACGGGTACTTTACGTGTACCGTCACTAGCACATACCATACCCTGGTAAATGTAAGACTGCGACATGTCGTTGCTTTGGTTTGTGTTTCTCAGTCTACTTATCCTAACTTTATACGTGTGGTATACCCAATTACTTGTACAACGTGACCTCATCACTGCCTATGGACGTACACGTAGGTATCCTTCGCAAATGGGCCTATACGAGATATTTCGTTTGTATACAGAGAAACCGTGGCCTGTAAAAGCTGTAAAGGCGGAAACGGGGTGATGTTTGGGTTTATGGAATACATGCTGGTGGATTAGAATGGGAATTAAACACAGAGTATGCTACACAATTATTTATTAGATTCGAGTACAATACAATGAGCCATGTTCTCATTTATCGTCTTCAAACACAACGTCTTCATCTTCACACCCCGAGTCCGAGGATGATTCATCCTCGTCATCGTCAGATGGAACATAGTCGTCATCGTCGTCATCGTCAGACTCAGAGTCGGTCGAGTCGACGTCACAGGGTTCGTCATGATCAGACTCGGTCTCGTGCTCATGCTCGGTCTCGGTTGAGATCGAGTCGACGTCACAGGGTTCGTCATGTTCAGACTCGGTCTTCTCACACTGGCACGATTCGACGTCACAGGGTTCGGTCTCGGGCTCAAGCACGAAAACACTAGCAACTGCGTTTATGTTTCTGAGCGCATCGATAACTTCGAAACAATCTGTAATCTTCTTGGCGAAGTGACCAAAAGCTTTTTGTTTGGCATTCGAGATCGAGTCGACGTCACAGGGCTCGTTATGTTCAGAGTCGGGTGTCGGTTCCTCACACTGGCACGATTCGACGTCGCACTGTTTCTCGGTGTATGCAGAGACGCTTTCCATGTTTGCTCGCTGGGATGCTTATGACGATCGTTCAAGAACGTTACTTATATTATGTCCAACTACTGATACCGAGATCGTTGTATGGGTCGCTGTAGTGTGACGTAGGCACGATACGAAGCTCTGACGTATGGTCTACACCGCTCGAGCTATTGTACCTCTGACGTAGTATCTCAATCTCATACACTGCTCGATCTAGACCGATCAAGCTCGAGCTATCCAAGTCTGTAAACTCCCATACTGATCTCTGAGTTGCTATACTGTGTGTTGAGCGATATACAGTCTACGTCACACGGACAGTCTACGTCACACGACAATACTACGTCACACGGACTGTGATGTCGTTCTCCTACGTAGACCTCTCTTTGGTAGTACTGAATAACCTAGGTACTACCTAATGACACCGTCTACGTATTATGTCATATACTTCTGGAGGGGGACATTGAGCCTGCGAGCTCACAAGATCCATACATTTGTAATAGTTTCGTGGATCGTTGGGCCAGGTATCCTCCATGTCCACGGGATAGTTGTGTGACGTATTGTCAGGTTGATTGTAACATGCATCAGACGGGGCACATGCTGTACCCTCAAATGTTTTCCCCGGATCACAACTACGAACCTCGTGTGAGGACTCTGTACAGTGAATGTAGTGTTTCTTTATCTGCATGTCACGTACTGCTGGTTTTGTATTGTACACTAGACGATACGCTTCGGTGGTGAGTGGATAGTCTCCCTCGCTAGGACACGGTGTTTTACGAACGCATACATCTCCCAACAACTCGTGGTCTTCGTCACAGTCTAGAATGGGGATCTCGGGGATCTCGTCATGTAACTCCTGACGTATAAAGTCATATCGATACCCGACCGCGTCAGTTGGCGTGAGGTTATCTTCGCTATCGAGAGTATAGAGCGTGACGCGCCCGTCAATCAGTTTACCTACGTAGAGTGGGTTAATCAGTTCCCCCTCACCATACACGCCTCTCACTCCTTGAAGGTAATCGTGACGTAGTCGATCAGCTATGACGCGGTCTGTCCGAAGGGGTACAAATAGGACTACAAGAAAGAAATACAATGCTAGTATCGAGAAGACTAGAGAAACCAACATTGTCGTTGCAGTGACACGTTTACTCGAAATTCGCTCAAACATTGGGTACTTTTGCGCTGGACCGTTACGAGTAAAAGTTATAGACTTTAACTTATAAATCGATCGTCATAGCTGGGTATAGGGGCAAAGACTTATAACTACGAGCACAGTTTACAGTAGCAGCAAACTCTACGTTACGTATCGTCTCCAGTTCAACGTTACAATAACATACTCTACGTCACGCAGCATAGCACCATGTCTCTCATATTGGAAGGAACGGGATGTGTGGGCAAGACGACCATTATCAAGAAGTTTGCGGATCGTGGGATCCACAACGACTATGGGAACGCGTCACAGGATCATCCGATTTTTCTACGCAAGGCTGAGCATAACATCATAGAGCTCATGTACAGCGTGTATATTGGTCTACGAACCATATACGATGGTTGCGTCTACGATAGATCGTTCTTTTCCAACATTCTCTACCACCTGTTGATTAAACACGGAGGACAACATGACGCGGCGTTTCGAACCAGTGTACAGTCTGAATTGGCCACGTTTCGCCAAGTATGTCAGAATCTTCGAGCTGTTTGGCGTCCGGCTGACAACATGGTGATCTTTATCGATACCAATGTAGAGAAGCGGGTTGAATCTATGGAGATGCGTGGAAAGTTTGACACGGCGTACAACGGACGTGTGTATGTCGACGCGCAAAACTATCTGTTTACAATCATGGCTGAAGAGTTTGGTTGTATGCTGATTGACGTCAAGGGTGGATACGCTAGTGATTTCCTACCCCAGTTTAAACATCTCTTGCCCAAGGGACTAAAGCGTTTGGCTCAACCTCGCACCAAGGTTCTCGAGGGGGTTGCGGGAGGAGGAAAATCATACTATGTCGGCAAGCAGACGACAAACCCGAGCGCGTTTCTCGATTTCAAACAACTCACGGGAGACGTTCCTACTTGGGCGTTTAAGAGTAACTCGATCGTTGAAGAATTGGGATACCAAGCGTATGTGTGTATGAAACAGATGGTGAACATGGAAGGCCTACAAGATCGTACCGTGTATAGCAACGTTGTGTACCACATCATCTTTGCACACAATGGCGGCAAGGTGTCACCCAAACGATTTCTCGCATCTGCTCGTGCCGACTTGATTACGTTCTACCAGTGCCTCATTGTGCTCGACATGCCCGAGAATCTCGAGTTGTGTGTGTGTGTCGATGACGATGCTCCTACCCGCGCTCGCGTCTTGGCCGAGCGGCAATACTTTGACACCAACATGGGCTACAACCTCGAGTTTTACACACTCAACCAAAACTGTGTGTTTGAAATTCTCGCTCTTGGTCTGGGAACCGAGTTGTCAAAGCTGGGAGGGAAATACTGTTTTAGTGACGTCAAACTCGTCTTTAAAACATCCACCGTACGAAGAGTGGCCGACTATGACAAAGTCAACGCTATTTTGGCCAGGTATGAACAGTGGAACGAGGATGGACAAAAGGAGCTCGACTGTCGCACAACTGGGTTGGCGTAACCATGTGACGTAGGTTACTCTGTGACGTATCGTAACCATGTCTGAGCCGCTACATGGATAGGGTATAGTCTGGTGAAGGAATTGATATTGTAAAGAATTATTATGTAACTTCAACAAATGTATTGCTATGTTACAAGTTTATTATGGTGTATGAATTACAATTTTCAGGTGTAGGAACATGAGATACAATAAAGGGTATTACAAACATTACTGTCTAAGCATTCTTGTCTGTGGTTGTATCCCCGTCCCTGTTCCTTGCGGCCAACTTGTTTGTAGTCTTTCCCCATCGGTAGATATTCAAGCCGAGCACGCATCCCGCTACAGTAACCATGGCGATTTGGAGCCCGGGATTACTATTGATTGCTATATCTACGATGATTAGTATAACGAGAAAAACGATCAGGATTGACGTCACAAAATATTCACTCCGTTGCCACTTTAGCTGTACGACATCCTCGCTGTCTTGAGCTTTAATACCCATCAGGTTATTCACCGAGGTACTTGTTGAGGTAGCCATGATGTTGTACGAAAACTAACCTATCCTCACCACACTTACACATGAGTTCACGGGGTGTGTGGTGAGCATTGAGTTCAGCATACACGGACGTGGTGAGAGTTTGAATGCCGTCCCCCTCGAACAATAGTTTCACTCCGTGATTGAATCTCTCGAGGTCCACATACGCCATATTCAACTTCATTGGTATCTGGTGATGGACGAGCCGACTGGTATCGCACGTGTAGTGTACGTCAGTTAAAATGCGCGCACTCAGAGCCACGTTGGCTAACCATTTCGTGTAGAGTACTCGATTGACGCATTTGGACTTGTTCTTTTTAGGTGTGGGTTGGATATGTTCTAATGCCGTACTCAGCGCCGAGATACACGCCATAAGATATTGGGGATAGGTATCAAACTCTTGATTTCTGACGTCAGGCGTTGGAGCGATCGCTTTCGGATCATCAGACAAACTCTTGTCTACGTCACACGGAGCCATCGCTTTAGTGTCATGTTCCTCGGGACTGCTCGCTTGTGAGTTGTCACCAGCGAGCCACGCCTTGAACCGATCCATTTGTAGTTCCGTCCCAGAGAAGAGACCTTTACTATAGTCGCAACCAAACAGCGCCAAGAACACAAATATGTTTATAGGTGACGTCAGTCGGTCTGTAATCTGACGTACGTTGTTGTCAAACTTGAGGCCAAACGAAACGTGACGAAGACCGAGATGTTCCCCCATGAGTTGCGTATCGTAGTCGTTGCTAATCATGATGCTCGTCCCACCACACTCGGTACTCGCATGGTGGATGAGTTTATGTTCCCCTTCACCCTCGCCTCGCAGCAACGTCACCTTGTGCACCATACTCTGGCATATACCGAGAATGCGGGTACACAGCAAAGTATGAAATGCCTCCTCTCCCACAACCCTGTACACGTCACGTCGTATTTCCCGCATGTTGTAGGCTAGCGGTTGCACAGGTACCTTTGCTACACGTCTTTTCCTCGACTCATAGTACTTGGCGGGTAGTGGACGTCCCTCGAGCCCTATAATAAGGTGAATTCCACTCATACCGTCTATGAACGATCGAATTCGACACGCCAAGTAATACGTCAGAAGATCTACTATATTACCACTTTCATTGTCTCGTCGAATATGAATCAAGACAGAGTAGACTTGTGACGCAAGATCCAGATACACCGTTTTGACGCTTGGATACACGGCGCATTGCGGGTGATTGAACAAGAGTTTAACAGCGCTCGTCAAACCCATAGTGACGCTCGCGACGTCACAAATGTACTGGTCCTTTGCGTGAACGTCGCACAGAGTAACCTACGTCACGTTACCAAAGTAACCTACGCAGAGAGTTACAGTACCTGAGTAACCTACGTCACAGAGAGTTACTAAGTAACCTACGTCACAGAGTACCTAGAGTAACCTACGTCACGTCACATAGATTTGCAATTTGCACAGCATCATGCACGACGTGAAGCAAATTCTCACGGGGAGTTCTATCGAAGAGTATAGCAAGTATTGCGATACGAAACAAGTAATTTCGAGTAGATCGGTGCAAGCGTTTCTCGCGACCAGCGTACAGGTGATGCTGTTCAGAAACACTCTTCAGCTACCATTCTGGATGAATATTCTCAGGCGGTTGAGTTTGGACGGGAAC